>KN495863.1:3535-16689 GCA_000787155.1 Scartelaos histophorus
TGCTCCAGAGCTTCACTCTGCTTGTCCAAGACATTTCATAGCTAAACATCAGACTCTGTAACAGAACCTGGCCTAGTCTTCCATTTAAACACCATGTTCTACTGTGTATTCAGATGAACGCTCAAATGACGAGAGCCTCAGTTCACCAGCAGAGGGAGCCTTGTGCTTAGTTACTTTGACTTGTTTTCCATTAATAAAAGTTAAGTATATTTCAGGTTTAAAAAAGGTTTTAAAATACCAAAGCTAAAATCTCTATATCTCCAAACATTTGTCATGTAGTAGTATGTAGTAGTATGTAGTAGTTTGTAGTACCTGGTAGGGCCCATGAGCAGGTATGTAGTAGTATGTAGTAGTATGTAGTAGTATGTAGTAGTTTGCAGTACCTGGTAGGGCCCATGAGCAGGTATGTAGTAGTATGTAGTAGTATGTAGTAGTATGTAGTAGTATGTAGTAGTATGTAGTAGTATGCAGTACCTGGTAGGGCCCATGAGCAGGTATGTAGTACAGACTCCCCTCACTCAGACTGTAGCCCTCCTGCTGGATCAGATCAATGTTGTAGAAGATGGAGAGCAGCGAGAGCAGGAGGCGCCGGTCTTTATCATCTGTCACTCTGCCTCCATAGTTACACTCACCTGACACACACAAACACACATCAGCTACACACACTGAGACACACACACAGCAGCTACACACACACAGCAGCTACACAAACTGGACCTCCTTCACACAGATGTACCTGTGAGGTATGTGAGAGCCTCCAGAGGAACCTCCTCGTACTCATCCAGAAACATCTGGATCTGCCTGATGCTGATTCTCAGGTCTGACTCGTTGAACTCATATGGAATATTCCAACCTGGATAACAGTTTATAAAATCAACTTTGTGTGAAACAGACTCAAGCCCAGCTCCTCAGTGTGCTGAGGAACATCTCACAGGTGCTCATTATTTTGAAAGTCTATTTTTACTCTATTCACATTTTGTAAAAATGGCCTGACTCATTATTTGACTCAAAAACATTTTTGTTAAAAACTAACCCCAGCCTTCATTTGAGCAGCTTTAATGATCCTCCTAATGCAAAGCAGTCGAAACATTCAACTTAAAAAGCCTGGAGTGTCTCACCCAGAGGGCCAAAGGCTCTCCTCTCCTGCACCAGAGCGTGGAAGAAAGTGAGGCCGAACAGGAGCTTCTGCCAGATGTGTTGCTTCCGGGAGCTGCAGAAGAAGGCCGGGTCTGAGATGGGGTCACTGAGGTACGAGCGCAGCAGGTTGGCCCGGATGCCTTTGGGAGGCTCATTGGTCATTTTCAGCCCGTTCTGAAGAATGCTCACAGGGAACTTATCTGAGGGGTAACTGGTCAACCACAACCTGCACAACAAAAGATCACAGAGTCACAGAAATACAAATCTCAAAATGTAACGTGAACATCGTTTGGTTCAGTCGAGTCAAATGCAGTAAATGCAAATCCCATAAATCAAAGGTTACATTTATATTTACTTTTTTTTATTTGATCCTACCAAATACATCTGTATATTTGTTCCTCATTCAACCTCTGCTGTTTTTGCAATTTAAATACACAATGGTCTATTTTTTGCTCTTTATTGTTATATTGTCATGTGTGTCCTGTCATTTCCTCTACAGAACAATACCATTTGTCCAAGTCTCGCTCTAAGTCTGCGGCCTCATGTGACATTCCAAAGGACATTTAAAATGAGCGTAAAAGACCCAGTGAGTAATGGAATGATTATAACATCATCACATTCTACAGTCTGAAAAGAGAAGTAGAAAAGAACAGTGTGGTCGGGACTGTCGAGTGTTAAAAAACAAATGTCCCGTTACCTAAAGTCGGGGTGTGTGCTGTCCGGGGTGAGGGTCTCCTCGCAGATCCTCTCCAGAGTGGGCATCCAGCTGGTGGCCAAGTGGCAGTTTTGCAGGACCACCCAGGTGCCCTCCCTGATGGCCCTGTCGATCATCTGAGCGGCAATGGGCCCCTGCCCCTGGCCCAGAGAGATGGTCTGGGTCTTACTGCCCCCCATGTCCAGGTCCTCTGCGAACTTCAGCAGACCTTAGACAAAAAACATTTCGTGATTCAGTGTGTTTATATTTCCTGTGGTCTTATTATAATTATTTGTAAAAATATATCTATATACTTTTTAACTTGTATAAGGAGGCAAGAAAAGAAGAAATCTATGTAAAAAAAAAAAAAAAAGTAGAAAAGCTGTTTCTCCAAAAAGAGGTTCAGATTAAAGGTCATGTATTATGCAGAAGACATCTCCAAAGCTCAAAGTGCTCTATTCCACCTTGTGACGTCGATTAATAAAGTCTTAAATTAAACAGCTGGTTTTAGCCCCATTTAAACTTCTGGTGCAAGTGAAGAAGTTTCAGTGAGGCTAAAATAAAAGCTGTAACTTAAAGTTTTGTGTGTAAAATCCCTCAGACGTCCAGTCGAATGTGCTGGAGTTTAAACACACAGTTCTTCCTGTACCACTTGATGATGTCACAAGATGGAACAGATATGTTTTTGGTGAGGAAGCAACTTTAAATGGGACATACTGCATCCTAAATTCCTACTATTTTTTCCAACTATTTTTCAAGATATTTGCACTGGTATTTCTAATAAAATTTACACGTCAAATTATAAAGCAGATGTTACATCCCGACAGTTGCTCTTTAAGACACTCTTACTAAAATAATAACAATCCACTGTGATGAAACTCTTATTGAAGCCTCACCTGCCGTGGGGTCCGAGCCCGGCGACAGCACGAAGATGAGCGGGGAGCAGCAGTGGGAGTCCTTGTAGCTCCCTGCCAGGTCAAAGGTGGGCGGTTCAATGTACGCCTGCCCCATGTTGTCCACGATAAAGTCCTGCACGGCTGGGACCAGTTTGTCTGGTCTGAAACACCTGATCACCACCATCCTGTCCATTCCCATCAGGCAATCCCACGGTTCTGGCAGCTGCTCCTTGTGAGGCCTCCCTGAGTCGTACAGCTCCTTCCACTTTAAAACATTCTTCTGGACGTGTTCGTGGAGGCCTTCCAGGTTCGGGAGTTTGGAAGCTCGCACAATCTCTGACCAGGATTTTTCCGAGAGCCATTCGGGGGCGGGGTTTGGGTGGGGGTTGTCCAAAGCGATGCCACCGGTCAACAGAAAGCGCCATACTCCATCATCCACTTTACCTTTGCCCTGTAGGATGCCAACGGTAAGGAGCAAGGAGAAAAGCAGCTTATCCTTCTCAAACAGTGAGCGGCAGACGTTATTGTAGATGCTCAGAGTGAAGTGATCCACAATGTTCCTGATTCGCTCTACAACATCGTCACTTTTTAAGCTTTGAGCAATGGAAAGCAGGTAGAGATTAATGAACCACATGAGAGAATACTGGTACATAGGTTCGATGTTGGCGAGCTCAGATATGCAAAAGAACAGAATAGAGGAGTGTACGGCCACAGGTCGGTAGCCCATGCGAGTCCTGTCAATTTCCTCCTCAGTCACACTGGCGATCTTCTGCTTCTCTGAAATCTCTTCAGACAATAATTTGGATGATGATAATATTTTGATGGCGGTTTCATCTTCTAAAATGTTGCCTTCAGAAGAGGAGAGCACTTTTAAGATCTTGTCCTCGATCTCTTTTAACTGTTTATTATTGGAGGCGCTTTCCAGGATGAGTTGATTCTTCTTTTCCTCCAGTTCTGGTTTCTCCCTGGCAGCCACCAGTCCAAGGAGCTGGTCTTCCAAACCGTGAGGGGTGATCATGAAGTTGATAAGGCACACTTTGACGGCCACTTCGGGGAGGTAGTGAGGGTTCCTGAGTCCTGTGGTCATGTAGAAGAGGAAATCTTTGGAGTATTCCACGATGTTCTCCCCGATCTTCATGTACTCCACACCCTGCTGTTTGAAGGTCTGTTTGAGCAGCACAGGCTCCAGCACAGGGTCCAGTTCTTCACCGATGTTCTCCAGGAGGACAGGGGTACCGAACTGGATGGAGTTCTCCAGGACTCTCACGTAGCTTGGGTTGGATAGTTTGATGACAGAGAGCTTGTTGGCTTTCTCCATGTTCTTGATCCATTTGTTGGCCTGTCCCTGGGGGTCAATCATGAGGGGCCAGCGGCGAGAGTTAAAGACAATGATGCCGTTGTCGGTGGAGAAGGAGTCCACGGGCAGCCCAGCGATACTCCAGGCTCGGATGGACACCTGGTTACCCAGAGTGCTGCTCAGGGTGAAGTCCTCCGAACAGGGGATCTTCTTCTCCTGACAGAGAACATGCCACTGCTTCTGACACTGTGTCCTGTAGTCCACCGTGAAGGCCCCCAGGTAAGAGACGGTACCAGAGGACAGCAGGATGTCCCCGGTCAGATTAATGTATCTGCACAAGATTCAAAAGTGGGTCATTTCAGAGACGTGAGCTTCAAATAAAGAAACATGGCTTCTTCAAACCTCACACTGATTGTAACGTAATGTAATGTTTGGTCTGTGTGCTGTACCGGCTAAGTTAATAATTAATTGACCTACACCATCAAAGGCATAATACTCCTTACAAAGGAAGCATTTTGGCTGACTGAGCTTTACCCGACTGGGCCCTGTACTGATATTATCAACTTCTCCTGTCTCCTGATGCAGATGATGCAGCAAAATCCAAACACTGGTGTGACTCTGCTAAGTAACTAAATAAAACTCCACAAAAATGTGAACTGTAAATCTGAACCAACATCCTACTGGTGTGAACAGTGCAACAGTCATTATATTCTCCCCCATTTCCTCAGGTGCAAAATATAATCCATTTTATGTAAGAGTTTCTGTTACCTGATGCCCAGAAGCTTGGCTGCCTCTGTCCACCTGTGCTTCTCCCCTCCCAGTCCTCCGATGAGCTTCTCAGCCCTGACCAGCTTCTCGGAGCACAGTTGGATGTTGTCCTCCAAGTCCTTCTTCTTCCTGATCATGGCCTGTAGATCATCATTGAGGCGCTGCAGTCGGTCTACCACCGTCTTGAGCTCGGCTCTCTTCACAGACAGCATGTCCATCTGCACGGAAAGCTCAGCCTCCGCCAGCTTCAGCCGCTCCTTCTTAGGGGCCACCACCTTGGCCACGCGCTCGTACACCTCCATGGCACGCACCCACTTACACAAACCCTCACACGCTGAAGACACGTTCTTAATGACTGCTGGTTGGAATTCGGGGTTGTCGATGAACTTTTCTCTGATTCTCTTGATGAAGGCAGCAGGGATGTTGTCTTTGTCATACGCTTTAAGACTGTCCAAGAACTTCAGATCTCCTAACAGCTTCTTGGAAGGGGCCCAATAGTCCTCAATCATTTTACCTGCAACATACACAGTTGTGGAATGTAGGGAAGGTAGGACAGTTTTTTTTTTAAAATATGCAGTCTAGACTACATACATAACTGTCTTGAGAAGTCTGAGGATGGCAGCTGTGTTATCATAGACTGTATAAAAGAACAGGACTAAGCAAGGAGTATGGGGCGCTAACCCCAGTGTATTTACATGCTGCACAGGGTATGGGGCGCTAACCCCAGTGTGTTTACATGATGCACAGGGTATGGGGCGCTAACCCCAGTGTGTTTACATGATGCACAGGGTATGGGGCGCTAACCCCAGTGTGTTTACATGATGCACAGGGTATGGGGCGCTAACCCCAGTGTGTTTACATGATGCACAGGGTATGGGGCGCTAACCCCAGTGTGTTTACATGATGCACAGGGTATGGGGCGCTAACCCCAGTGTGTTTACATGATGCACAGGGTATGGGGCGCTAACCCCAGTGTGTTTACATGATGCACAGGGTATGGGGCGCTAACCCCAGTGTGTTTACATGATGCACAGGGTATGGAGCCTGACTGCACCTGAGCCGGTGGGGTCTGGTTTCCTCTCTGGTTTGATGCCTTTCATCACACAGATGGACTCCATCACCAGTTTGACCGGTCCTGGAGGGTTGGTCATGGACTTGACCACTGTGATGTCGGCTGGTTTCAGAGTGTCCAGAGCAGAGAGAGCGGCCTCCAGGGCGGGCATCGCTTCAGCCAGGTCCCCCTCACACTCATCCTGAAAGCCAAGGCAGTGTATCAACAAAGGAAATGAAAACAGTCCACCAGCTAGATATTATGATTTGTTTGGGCATTTGAAATAGTTCTGAATATGTTTGCAGTGGTATTTTAGATTTTATAATTAAAAATGCATGTATATTGAAAGCATGCTCTATTATAAACAAACAATTTAGTTTATTAACTAAACTAACTAATTTAACTAAACTCACTAAATTAACTAGTGCAGATGATTAAGAAATATGGACTTCAAAAACATGGTTTCACTTGCTTGTGTAGAGAGTGTTTACAGATTGCTAACACAGTTTTGAAGTCCTGTGACCTATGTCCTATTTTACTTATTAATCTTTTACTGTACCTGCATCTGCTCTCTGTAAAACACTTGCTTGATTTTTATTTGTGAAAAGTGTTATATAAATAAAATGTACTTTATTTACAAGAACATCAATTGTTGGCATACAGTAGAGCACGTGTACCTTGATGGCCTTGGCTGCTGCTGCCGCCTCATTCGCCACATTCTCATCGGCAGACACCAGCTCTTTCTTGGCGTCCACCTCCACAGTCTCCTTCTCGATCTTTGCCATCATCTTATCTGTGTCTGCAGAGGTCTGGACCAGCTCGGGCTGGAGCTCTGTTAACTCCTTCTGCATCAGTGCCACCTACACATGGACCCATAGACTATGACGTCATAAACCTCTTTAAAAAAGTCTTATATTAAGGAAAATTCAGACATCAAAAACATATCTGGAGTTGTGTTTTGTTTCATTTTGTTTCATTTATTATTAGTCTGTCTACATCTTTTTTAGTTCAAAATGCTCTGTGTCACCTTGGAAGTGTTTTCAAGTTAACATCTAACTTTTATCTTTTGTTCAGTAGAGAATGGAAATTCCAGGGCTGAAACTTCTAATCCAAATGATTCTAGTGTAGGTCGATGAAGTTTAAAACACAATGGAGCATTTCCTGTGTTAATTGATTCTACAAAATCTAAAAACCTGAGTATGTGTTTGCTGATGTGTGGATTAAGTCACCGTTTCTATTTTACTTTTTGTTCAGTCGAGATTGCCAAGAAGTGAAGTAGTTTCCATGAGGCTAAAACAATAGCTGTATGTTGAAAGTTTGGCAATTCCAGAGTTGCAAATTATTCAAATGGTTCTACAGAAGGTGTGTGGAGTTTTAAAACACAGAACAGTGCTTTACCACTCAATGACATCACAAGGTGTTTTCAGTCTGAGTTACAGTGTAAATATGGAGGATTTGTGTGCTAAATATTTGTGAATGAAACAAAACATAACCCCAGGTCTGTTTCTGAGGAAACTCCATTAGAACAGAGATCTGAAAACCATCTAATATGGGAACTTTAAGCTGTGTTTGGTAAAAGGACCTGTGAGGAGGCGAACTCGAGCTTCTCCAAGCCCACGATGTATCTGTTGCGAGCTGTGTCCACCTCGCTCCTCTTGGCGTTGAGCAGAGTCTTGAAGGTGAGGATGAGCTCCAGGTACGAGGTGGGAGTCACATAGTTGTGCCTCCTCAGTCTGGAGAAGTAGCGCTCGGACATGTCCCTCACACTGGTCTGGAAGGTCTTACACATCTCCACCACTCTGCAAACAACCACGCACTGGTATCAGGGACGTACTTGTGTGACCTCTAGGTTTTAGTAGCTTGCAGCTTATGTCATCAACATTCCCAGGGGGTGTGGTGCTCTGTCTGAGACTCTGTTAGACTTTAATTTGAGCTTTATTTGAACGTGAAGTTAAAGCCACTACACACTAATGGATTTTTTGGTCTTGATGATTCTCCTTGATGATTCTCCTTCTCCTTGCACGTTTAAAAACGCGGAGATTTTAAATCTCCGATCTCTCAGTCTGCAATGGGATCTGTCTGAACCATAGGATATAAAGTTGTGAGTTCGATGGCGTCTCCTGTTTCCTGTCGACAGTAAAACCAGTCGCTCTGAGACTCTGAAGTGTTCAAAGATCAGAGCTCTGCACTTCAGTTTAGATACAAGTCAAAACTGTGGGATTATTATGCGTGAAATGTTTTGAATACTTCAGATACAGGATTTTTAATGCATAAAAGAGAAGATAAAGTCCACAAAAAGTAGAGTCACTGTCACTAATCTGCAGCTTCACCTTGATCCATAGTTCAGAGTCACACACACACACACAAGCGCAGCGGCTTCAAAATCACACGAAGACACAAAGTCAGGTCACGCCTCCCTGAACTCAGAGAGAAGCAAATCGCAGCCAAAATCGCCCAAATTCTCCTTAAGTGTGTAGTGGCTTTTAGGTAGAATTATAACAGAAAAAAGTTTGAACATAATCTGAAAACTCTCATGTTTTTAGGGGCCTGTGATCAGTCCAAGCGATCAGGGTCCTGCTTAAGAAAAATAGGAGAGTTACTATCTGAAAAACTGTTGACTAATGCTGGCTACCTTGTGAGCTTCAGCCAGAGCAGTGCCTACAGTTAGCATCACACCCCCAAGGAAAGTTGATGACAGCAGCTGCAAAGTATTAGTAAAGCCTTTCCCCTCTTACTCGCGCCTGATGTCCTCCTCCAGCTCCACTTCCTCCAGGAACTTGTGGGCCACCATCTCCAGTGCGTCGTTGGGCCAAGCGTGGAACCAGTCGATGGTGCAGCAGTTTATGAGCGAAGGGAACATCCTCAGACGGTTCCTGAAGGCATCTCCAATGGGGCTCATGGCTGGAACACACGAAACAAGGGTAGAGAAAGTCACGGATGGAGAAGGTCGTGGGTTGAGAAGATCATTGTGGAGAAGATTGAGCAAAATGGACTCATGTCTTCAGCCATGTTAGAATGTTTCCTCCGCACAAACAGAGCTGGAGCACAACTCCAGCTCTTTTGTTTCACTCACATGTTTGAGTCACTCTTTATTATTCTGTCTGCATCTCCAAAGCTAACGCTCTGTTCCACCTAGTGATGTCACGAAGGGGTAGTTTTCAAGTTAGTTCAGCAGACATTTAAAAGTTTAAAAAACACAATGGTGTTTTTAAAAACACAATGGAGTTTTTAAAAATACAATGGAGTTTAAAAACACAATGGAGCACTTCCTGTATTACCACTTCATAAAGTGGAACAGTGTTTTCAGTTTGAGAGAAGAACTCAGCCTAAATCTACAGGGTTTGTGTGTTAAACGTGTGAATGAAACAAAACACAACTCCAGGTCTGTTTGTGATGAGGAACCTACATATAAAAGCTCAGATTTTGATTCATGGACTTGAAGGGGGTATTTTATTTCTATATTCACTTTATTTGCAGAAAACAGCATATTTAAATGTTTCACTTTTCTTTTTGATGCTCTCAGTTTCCCCTCCTTTTGCTCTCCACAAATCAGTGTGAATCTCACTAACGAACCTACCGCATCAGGTTTGTCCAGTTGCTGTTTACAGTTTTGTATTATCTTTTCGTATATTTAAGGAGGATCGTTGTGTGAGAGTGTGGGTGACGTATCTTCTGTTTGAATAGGGTGTGGGAGAGATAACTGAATTACTGAAACATGCATGGATGACTCTAAAACCTGCTCAGACATGTTATTGATGAGGGAACATCGTATAACATGGGAGAAAGCTAAAAAAAAAAAACCCTCTCTTTAGGTTTAGAACTTTGGGATATGAAACACAATCACAGCCATAAATGCAAGTGCAGCGCCAGTGCAGTTAAATAATTATACTGTGAAAAGCCACTTAACTAATTAACTGATTATGGATTCTATTTAAAATTAAAACTGTAAAAAAGACTGGCTTTCATTACTAATTACATATTTTGACAAGTAATTCCAAAGAGAGGTTTTTCCTTCCTCTTCTGTTAACAGTTTTTTCCAGTTTTGGCCAGTAATGAGAGAGAAACAGAGCTGCACTCATACCTAGAACAATGTGGAGGTTGGTCTTCACCCTGTCTATGAAGTAGTTGTACATGGACAGTGGCGTGGGGTCGATCTTCTTGCCCTCCATGCGAGCGATCCCCTGCATCTTCTCGGTGATGTCAGCGCGTTCTTCCGCTGCAAAGATATTGGGCACGTCTCCGGTGTTCAGGAGCATGTTTATGTCTTCTAACATGGCTTCGTCTTTGATCTGACTGTCGTTGAAGAGGAACACCAGACTCCTCCCCTCCACGCCGGCTTTGAGCATGATCCTCTTCAGGTCCTCTCTCCATTCACTCATGCTGTAGTTCTTCGTCAGCTCGATTTGAAACAGGACATAGTCGTTTATGAAAGTGGCCAGTTTAGTGGAGCTCTGCCTGCCGGGAGGGAGGTCAAAAGTACAAAGATTCACAACAGACCATCACTCAGCATAAGGTGTTTCACTGCTGCCATAATTTAACAGCATTGTTACTAAAATATCTTTTTATGTTTCTATAATGTTTAATCCTCCAGTATATGAAAGATCTTTTTTTATCAAAAACAGATCTTTAATGCTAAAATATAACTATTATTGCTATACATTTTCAAGTTTGATGTTTTCCGAAAATGACCCCAAAGTCTCATCCAAAGCGTCTCTGGAGCAGCTGAAACTATTTGGACTAAAGAACAAAAGAGAAATAAAAAAAATACCAAATCTTCAGCTCACTCTCTTTCTCCTTAATGTTCTTATCTCATCTTGATAATCGAAAAAGAATGACTGGTCGACTAAAACTCCAACATCATGCACAGATTGTATAAAAAACTGGACTAAGCAAGTGCAACATCACCCACACCGTTCAGCTCCAGTCAAATGAAGCTCATCGAGGCTGCAGTCACAGGAGCGAATTGGGGCACAGTTTCATATTTGGAATTCTGACCATGAGTATCATAGCACACAAAGGGTAAATCCGGAGTGAGACTGTTAAAGGTAACGCCTCTCCCTGCCCTCGCCATTGCTTTGGCACATGGATATAAAAACTGGATAGGCCCCTCGACCTCTGGCCCAACTCAAGACTAGTGACTAGTGGCTGCCCCCAGAAATAATTCTCCCATAGAGCGCAAGGCATTTTGGAAATTCAAACTGTCTGTGTTCTAACAGGGCATCCGGCTTTGACAAAGGTCAGATTTTTTAGGATCCTTTTCTATTTTCACAACATAAACTTTTAAAAATTTTAAATTCTCAAAGCGTCTAAAAGTGATCTTTGTAAGACTACACTAGTGCTGCTGTGATTGGTACAAACGCTCCACTCTGTCACACGGTGGGAG
Organism: Scartelaos histophorus; assembly: GCA_000787155.1. Classification (NCBI taxonomy): domain Eukaryota; kingdom Metazoa; phylum Chordata; class Actinopteri; order Gobiiformes; family Gobiidae; genus Scartelaos; species Scartelaos histophorus. The sequence continues at coordinate 14,762 of KN495863.1, forward strand.
GAAGTAAATGCAGAAGAGAAAGTTATTTTTAGGCCCATGAGCCAACACGACGCCATCTCAGGTTCACCAAAGATTAATCTTATTAATGTTCATATCTTTACGGACAAAACAGTGAAATAAAAAAACAACAATCATGTGAACATTTTAAAACTGAAATTACGAGCCAGAGCCAGAGTAAATGGAGCCAAATTGTGCCCGAGCTCAGTTCCTACTTGGAGCACAGCGGCCAAATATAATCCTTAGTGTGGAAAGTTTGAAATGTTAGTATGGTGAGAACACTACCTGCCCGATCCTCCGATTCCGACCAACAGGAGGTGCCCGTTGTCTTGCTTGAGGACTCTGCAGATGCGGGACACGTGCTCGATGGCGAACTTGAACATGACGAGGCCCATGGGAGCCTTGGTGCTGCTGTTGTACTCGTCCAGGTAGAACTCCATGACCTCCTGCAGTGCATGGAGGTCCGTGATCTCGTCGTACGCTCTGGAGTCGCCGTCGGGTTTGGCGTAGTCCCCGAAAAACAGGCTGCGGATGTGCTCGTCTGCGATCTTTCCATCTGGGCTGAGGTGACCGAGAAGCTGCGAGGAAGGAGGCGTTTGACATGCGCTAAAGGAGCATTGTAGAACTTTTCTGGTGGAGGGTCCACCACCTACTTTCATTTTCATGGAGATGTTATTGACACTCCACAGATCTGACCTGTAATGTAGCCTACAGTTGTCTGCCTTTGTGATAGAGGGGTTTAATCTCTACTGTGGAACATTCTAGGCAATAATATTTCCATGAAGACAAGCAGGTGAAGGACCCTTCACCGGAAATGCACCTTTAAAGAAGATGTACTTGATTTTTACAGTCTATAAAACTAGTTAATTTTAAACGTTTTGCAGAAAGTTACTCCTCACTAGAAATGCACAGTCCAGTTTATATCAGTTATCTGCTGATACCTGATATAAACTGGTACCAAAAACTGCATTTATTTCAGTTAAACAAAATTAAAATAAATTAATAAATAAATACAATTAAAATCCAAATGTGTATGTATCTGTTATTTATCTCTTCAGTAACTTATAGTATATTTTGATATTGCTTATGCAGTATATCTGTACTGAGTCACATACGCTGGGAAAAAGTCTGGCCCCTTACTAAATACTGTAAGACGATTGAGACCGATCGTACTGGAAATAAAGAGTTGTATTCCGTGGCCCCACCTTGTCGATGCTTTGTTTAAAGTATTCGGACGTCCTCTGTTTGACGATGGTGAAAAAAGCCTCTTTGTCTTCGTCGTTTATGAGTCTGTCCTGGAAAACGCGATAGACCTCGTGGATCCACAGGCGGATCAGTTTGTCTCCATCCTACCACAAAAGAGACATTTAACCAAACAGAACAGTGACACAGAAGTGAGTGAGCGCTGTGATTCTGACCTGCATGTGTGTGTGTGGAGCCAGCAGCACTCCCCTGACCACCCGGGAAAAGTCTCTCAGGTTAAAGATGTAGTGAGACTTGGACGGAGTGGGCAGGAACACCTCCATAGCATCTTTATACACGGCCAGTGTGGCCTGCACCATCATCTTCCCCAGTCTGTACAAACACACATGTGAGAAATACTGTGGAGAAGTCTAAAATAAACATGAAAACATCAGACGCATCATTGCATAAAAGGAAAATCCATAAATAATTCAACTTATGATTTATCAAACCTGAGAAGGGCTGACCCCTGACCCCTCAGTCACTGCACAGGCCTGGACTTTAAAGTGAGAGATTCAGACACTTTCTCCTCACTCGGGTCACATGACTCTGATGTCCGGATTAAAAAACTTAAACTTTTTACACAAGGATTTCTGTACTAAATAGTGATACAATTACACAATGGCTCACAAATGTATAATTTATATTATAAATGTTATAAGTTATAATATATCATATTATAATATGAT
>KN495864.1:2056-29611 GCA_000787155.1 Scartelaos histophorus
AGACTCTTGAGTGATTAAAATCTTGTTATTCTGCGTTACATGACTTAGAACAAAAGTAGATTGATAGTTTCCCGGATAAGAAAAGATGAATTGTCTTTAGGTCTTGTATTAGAAGTTAACAGATGCGTAAAAGGTCATGAAACAAGGTCTGATGTGGTTTTAGTGATGTATAGCTATTGGCTGGAGACTGTAGCCGCGAAACTGGTTCAGAGGATTGATGGAAAGAGCAGAGGACAACCCGGGGCAGATGGATGAAGGGACGGCGCAGGTACATCATGTGATTTATGGGGATACGAGAAGGCAGACGAGACGCCGATTTGACAGAAAACTCACGGAGCCACTCCCCTCCCGGTCTGCCTTTGTATGCCTCTTCCCTTCATCACCATCTGTGTCAATGCAAACCAGTGCCAGGCCAGACAACGGGGTGGCTCTGCTCGTATCTGCTAATCATTTCGCCCGTTTGTAAGGTTGACGAGGGCTGTGGAAAGTTGCCGTGAAGTACGTGCATGAATAAATGATGGAGATTTTGGGTTTGTTCAAGGAATTGTCCTGGTTTGGATGATGCTGTTTTCCTGTGTCATTGTTCAGATGATGATTAAAGCGGCGCAGCTTTTAGGCAAATGGTGTCATTGCTGATCAAATATTTATTGTCAACTTATTTTATTGGTATTGTAAGGACTTTATGGAGCACAGCAGAAAAGAGAAGGAGTTATCTCGAGTTTTGGGAGTGAAACATGTTTAATCTGCCTTTGCACTGATTTTACTAGTTTTAGTTTACTAATACTTCTTTAAATAATCTTTGCATACCCCCTTATACTTGATAAATTGATCAATGAGGCATGTTTGGCATAGTTGATGGGATTTAACAATAGCGTAAATGAAATACGGCGATATCGTCTCGTCAGAAGTCTCACAATAATATCGTAGCCCATTACATTATATCTCATTTCAAGTCTTTTTGCTTAAATTCCTTCAAAGAGCAGCAATAGCTAAAAAAAAACCAGAGGGACCTGCATAGTCTGTGATAATATGCTCCGTTTCAATGCAGACTACTTGAAGAAATAACTGTTATTAAGCACTTCTACATTTTTACTCTTTGGACAGAACTGTAGACTTGTCAAGGCATTGTAAAAGAAAAAAGTAGCGTATTCACAATGGGTTTAGCCTCCACAAAAAAAAAGAAAAATCACAAAAAAATCGTATCAGAGGTTTTGATATTGTTATGTCCCTTATAGTTCTTTAGTTCGCTGCTACATCCTCACTCTTCAGGTACCTGTATCGCTAAACAATCAGATTTTATACTGATTTTCAAAGGCCTCTATCTCTACTGCCTACTTTTCCCCTCAAATTGCATTCAAGTTTATTGTAGTTACAGGGAAAGTAAGGACAGTGGCTTCAGTTCAAAAAGTCAATTCTGTTCCAGTCATGGCTTGTTTCTCATCTTTACTTTAACATTGCCTGAATGGACTTTAAGGATGGAATTGTGATGGTCATTTGCTCCCAGATTCGAGGCAGAATAACAGGGTTATCTAGTGCATTTTGGGAGAGAAAGTCACTGTATTTGGTTTCTTAGTCACAGTGCAAAATTGCCTCAGCTCTCTGTCTGGCTTCAATAATTCAATTTATTTGTAGATATTTCAGAGTAGTTTTTTAGTGAAGGTCAACCAGGCTGTTTAATGGTTATTTCTATTTCTAACTTCCACTGATGGGACTAAAAAACAACTAGACTTAAATAAAATAAAGTGAGAGTAAATAGAGTGTCTAATTAGTGTTCATTTAATTTTATCTTCTTACTTACTTTTCTTACTTTCAGTTTCATCCTATATGCCCTAATTTCATCAGATTCAAAAAAACGACATTGCTTGTTTTTAACGAAATGCCATTTGATCTCGATTTGCTCTATACTAGTCTTTAAAAGTTGCATTTGTTCTAGTATCTTCAAAGAAATTTCGTCCTGACCCAAATCGACGGCATGAGTCAGGCTTTGTCCAGACGGCCAATCAGCATCGAGAATCTCTGCTCCATGGTCACTTCTTCAAGGATTGGATTAGTGTCCACACATTAAGGACCTATTTGTATCATGATCTGTAATTATAGATTGGCCCCCGCTGCATAATGGTCATCTTTATATGCTTTGTTTGCGGGCGCATGTTTTTGCCCTGGCTCAGTACTAAAGATAATGTATTCCTCTGTTCAGATCCACTGAATGATCCTAATGTTGTCCCCAGAGTATCGTCTTAATGGGCAGTGTGGGCTTTATGGATTTGACTTTGTTTACACAGCGCTGACATTTTGAACAATGACAGAGATTCCTTCTTTTTAGAGTGGTTCGCGAAGATTAAAAATAAAAGTCGGCGGAATATTTTGTTTGTTTAATATAGCGTGTGCTAAACATCATTTGACATTTGCCTTCGTTTGCTATGTAGTAATTAACTGGCAAAGATGATGCGCGATCAGGTCGTCGGAAGGAAGTGTACATTTTAGGTTTAAATGTGCAAAAAAATAAGATAGAGAGTAATTATAATTGTAGTATTATCTCTTTGAATAAAATTAGTTTTGGATTAGCATCATGTAAAAGATCGCGTTCTGTCGTGAGATAAGGAAAAAACAGCTTTGGCCACAAGGTGTCTATTAGAACAGTGATTAGTTTTAGCGCATTCTTTACCATTTTCAGATAAGCCGCAGTTAGTATTAGATTAGTGTTTTTGGCTCGCAGCAAGAAGGGCTCAAATTTGATTGCAGATTCCCAGATTGGGCCTTTCTGTGCGTTTGCATGTTCTCCCTGCGTCTGGGCTTCATCCACCAAAATTCACAAAAGGCTAATCCTCCAGTTAATACCGTTACCTCATCATGTCATGTTACGTGGTTATTTTGAAGTTAACACCTTTTATATTTAGTGCAGTTGAAATGGACAATTCCAGGGCTGTGTAAGATTTGTGGATGGAATCTGGCCTCTTACTATCCCAGGAAAGCCGTAGCATCCGAGGAGCTCCAAAAAATAAACAGAGAAACTCAAAATTCTTCACCTTTTTCTTTAATGGGTCACACCATTGGCACAACTGACAGCATCTCCCCAGGACAGGCATCAGGCAACCCCTCCAGTGAACACAAAACCCCCTTATATATCTTGGCCTCCAAATCAGTGCCTCCACCAATCACCTGATAGGTCTACACCTCCCTCACAGGCTGAAATCATTGAAATTATTCTATTGAAGGTGTGTGGAGTTTAAAAACACAGTGGAGCACTTCCTGTACACTTGACATCACGAGTTGGAAGTGTTTTCTGTTTGAGAGAAGAGTTTAAATATGCAGCGTGTGTGAATTAAACATGTGCGAATGAAAGAAAACACTCCTCCAGGTGTGTTATGATGAAGATACAATATTATAACATAGATCAAAATGAATGTAATATGGGCCCTTAAACCAGCTCATAGACTTAGCTGAGGGCTGCTGCAGATTTACAGGACAAGTTTCCTACAGGGACTGAAGCCTAAGAGCTCAGAAATATAGTGCATTTAACAATTAGCTGATGTTGTTACAGGAGTCAAGGCTTTTGCAAAAAAATTGTCTAGTTCTTCTAGTATTTTAATTAAACCCCTCTCTCTATTACTGTGATAGGAAGTGGGAAACATTTTGTTCATTTTTATAAAACAAATCTGAAATCTCTGGATCACTGAAGAAGTCAGAGGCAGTAGTCAATGTTTTTTTTCTTTATCAGCAGTAATATAACGGAATGTCTTTATCAGCTCCAGAAATATATTTAGTCTTAAATCTCTGTCCTCTCGCGGTGTAAATTCAGTTTTTCCATATCAGCAGATACGTCATGCAGGGAATCTTTTGTGATCTACTGTACAACGTTGCATTGTTCGCTCACGTGCCTTTATGCATTAAACATGAGATAAGAAACGCACGTCTCATGGATTTCTCTGCCGATCTTACACTGAGTATGTGTAACTAAATTCTATTGTTACGCTAGAGCTGTTAGCATTGAGCTGTTTGTGTTGACACATCAAGTGCATAAAAGAATGTAATTTTCTACGCCATATTAACGCACATGACCCTTGTTTGTGGCCTCGCTGTCAATGATCTATTGTAGTACACGCTCATATCAAAAGAGGAATGACGGCTGGCATATAGAAGACAGTGAAGCGTTGCATTGTGGGACAAATGAGAGCTGTGTCTGTCGGAGGTGAGGGAGAGAGAGTGGAGATGCTGTCACAGTGATAGTCATTGTCTCTAATGCGCTGGAACTAATGCTATGCCATAGTCAACAACATGTTTTGCTCTGTTAACCGTTGTAATAGGGATGCCAGCTGATAGTACTACAAGCAGTGCGGGAACTTCCCAAAACTCCACTCTTCCAAAACTTACGAGTCTGTCCGGGAACTTGTGCGTGTTGAACAAAAGTAGTGTTTCTGTGACGAGAAATACATTTTGTTTTAAAGAAATTGCATGTTTTCTTGATAATTACTATATTATTCCGTATATGAAAGGGGTAACAGTATATCTTGGGGCTCAGTATTAATCTTTATAATAGTATCTCTGTATTTGTATACCTCTACAGCAATATATTGTGCTTTAAAATGTATTATCGTGACATTTTAGGGGTGGTATTAAAGATAAGATGTCTGATGTAATGCAAATATTGGCTGCAGATTGATGACAAATAAAAAAAACCCCAAAAAACACTAGATTATTCTCTAAGAAAAATCTTGTGGCCATTTTATTTTGCAGATATCGGCGTCCAAATATCAGTGGACATATAAACCGATGCAATAAGACTCATTTTTGCATTTTTATTTCTACAAACTTGTTGTGCTGTTCTATGAGAAATAAATAACAGCTACATCATACATTTGGATCAGTTCTGTCTTATTCAGTTTTTGTTATAAGGAAATGCATGTTATTTTCAGTCTACACTTGGGTTTTCGCTGATACTAAAACCTATAATATCAAAATCTGTATTGGAACAGAAAAAGCTGGATCCGTGCATTCCTACATAGCGACTTATATCATCAAATATAGTGAGATTTTTGCTAAAGTGAACAGTATGTAGTGTGGCTGAAGTAGTAGAAGTAATTATTGATATTACTGTAGAACAACATCTACAGTACCAGTAGGAGTACTCATAATGTTACTGCACGAAGCGTATTGTTGTTATATAGGTTAGTATGTTATGTGGGACTATTTCTAACATATACATTCCTTTTAGTGGGTCAGAATGCAGCGCGTTCTTTAAGGTTTCCTCGGCGTACATAGGCTTTGTAATTTATAGACATATACATTTCCCTCAGGTCTAGAGGTATATTGCATTGCCATATATTTCACCGTTAATACCACAAACAGATAGCATCACCAACCTCAAAACCGTACTCTGCAAACTCTCAAGTTCAGCCGCGCTTCGTTAGCTCTGGAACAAAAGCGTCCTGACAATAAAATCCATGTTTGTTCATGCACAGAAGTGGATTTTTTTTTGGTTTTAATAATATAGCAGCTTGTGTCAGGACTGCGGTTACCCACGGCTATGACCACACTGCAAACAGCCCCTTTTGTTTAAGTGAGCTAATTGACCACAAATTAAAAGACAACCCCATTTCCACTCTTCACTTCGCCCCATCGAGGGGTAATTGCTTTTGGTTATGTTTGCATCTACTTAATACTTGACCTCGCGGGCAAGTAAAAACAATGCAGGGCGAAGTGCGCTTTATGTGCCGGAACGGGATGTCTTTGTTGAATTGCTAATGACAGTTTCTTCATTAGCACGGTAATTAGTAAGAGAAGTCGCCTTAGTACAGATGAGCGGAAAAGCAATGACGCGTTTTGCAGTTTTGACGTCTTTGGAGCTGAACTGTGGAGACATGGATTAGCATCAGACACACTAGAGGAGTTCTGTCAGCGCCGAGTTAAGATTTACAGGAGTTACGACGTTAAAATGGTAAGAGGTCGATGCATCTTGCCAGTTTAGAGGATAAATTGTGCTCACAAAAATATTTACATCTTTATGTTATAAGGGAGAAAAACGCCAGCTGTAGCTCTATTACTTGACAGAGTGGTCCTTTTGTTCGGCGTGATGTATTTTAAACATCCTACGCAAAATTGATTCTCGTGAGCTTTAAGACATGTGAGAATGTTGTTCCCTCCTTCTAAACATGCCCAGAGTAGTGTTTTGTTTCATTCATGTGTTTGAGTAACCCTTTAGTATTCGTTTGTCTACTCACAGTGCTCTGCTCCACAGTTAAAAACACAGTGGAGCACTTCCTGTATTATGACATCACAAGGTGGAACAGAGTGTTTTCAATTTGAGAGAAGAAAGATCAGAAAATACCGTATTTTTCGGGCTATAAAGTGCACTGGATTATAAGGCGCAGTATCAAATAATATGTCAGTTGTGTCATTGTCCACACATAAGGAGCATCGGATTATAAGGCACAATAAGAGAAACAAAACGCGTGTCGGATAAATCGAACTTTATTCAGGTCATTTACAATAACTCTCAGTTGTAGCTAACACAAAAATACAAGTTTAACAGTTGGTTCTAACACAAAAATACAAGTTTAGCAGTTGGGTGATTTGGGCATCAAACATGCCCGGATCCCTCTCAACATTGTTCAGTTTTAACACTAAAATACAAAACCTGAAATCTGCATGGTGCATGTCTCTTAACAGGTGCATTTTGGGTCCTTGAACACCACACAGCAGAACTACCGGTATGTTGCACAGTCGCCCTATATGTCGCCAACATATTACTCCTCCTGACTCGCCCACTAATACCTTATTAGCCGTAATGTTACAACATAAAATCGGTTGGAGGTTAAACACAACCAAAGGTCACACATAAGGCCACTGGATTATAAGGCCACTGTGGATTTTTGAGAAAATGTCATGATTTTAGATGCACCTTATAGTCCCAAATATACGGTAATATGGGCAAGTGTAATAAAGTTAACTCTAGTGCTTTTCTGTTTTCTCCTGTACACACAGAAATAATTATTATTCTATTATTCAACTATTCATTCAAACTAATAATGAAACTATTATATTATTTTACTGTGCATGTCTCTAAAACATTTAATATCTAAACTTGGTCTGGGTTTGTCACCTGCTTGTCTCCATGGAAATAAATAGGTTTAATGCCATACTGGGGAACATTAGTGGCAAAGCAATAACAAGTTGAAAAGTTATAAGTGGACCTTCCTGTCACAAAAGAGTTATATCATAGATAACATGAAGGTTCCAAAAGTAAAAGTATGTGTAAAATGTAACAAATAATCTCAGCCTTTCCTCTCTGATGTGTAATCAAACTGAACTGCACGTGCCATTAGACTCATACTCCCGAAGCCATTATTAAAACTCTCTGGCTCAGAATATTGCAGGTACAAGTATTTCAGTTTTCTGCCTTTCTCCGTGTTGAAAAAGTTTGAAGTAAAGAAGATAAAAGTTATTCGAAAAAGACACCCGAGAGGTTCCAAACTGTCTCCTTCAAAACGGGTTTGAGGATAAAACGTTTGAACAAATCAATATAGAGCTGACGTCTGCAAGGCTTCACCAACATATTTATTTGTTCTTTTGTTTCTGACGTTTCCATTGTGCGTTTGTATTAGCAAATCAGTCAACTTTAAAGGCCCCGTATTACCTACACTGTCTTCTGATCTATGTTAAAATGTTGTTTGTTTCCTCATCAAATAACCTGGAGTTGTGTTTTGTTTCATTCACATTCACAGTCTGACCTGGTTTAAAGCTGACAAGAGTCACTTTAGCATCATATGGGACCTTTAAATATAATTTGTTATGCCTTTCCATAACAACATATTTCATTTATCCAGGTTTGGGCTGGTCAGAGGGCCACTGGCAAACTCTGTGGTGATATTTTTGGTATTTTCCCAAAAGTTGTAATAAGTAATTTGTCATATAAACATTCAACAATGGGATTTTTCTGGAAGAGTGGCTGCTCCTTATCACTTCTGCTTTGTGGCTCAGTAATGAAAAGGGAAAAAAAAAACAACCGAATAATAAACTCATATTTTTCTGCAAAATAATAATATGAGGTTGCATTGTTGGCATAAGAATCGTCCTGGATTTAATTTGTAGTTTAAGACCTCGTTTACACGTAGCCGGGTAGAGACAATTTGAGAGACGATTTCCCTCCCTCCGTTTGCCAAAATAACATTGTGCACACGGCATCGTTTTCAAAAAGTTTTCATTTACATCAACCTGCATAAATACGCCACCGAGCACCATCATAACTACACCAAGCCAAATTTTCACTCCATTCCTCCTGGATAACCAGTTCATTTTCAAAATGATCCACCAGACTGCAGTCCGCCCAGGTCGGACCTGAGCCGGTGACGCTGGTGGTGACGGCGACTGGGTCTTCAGTAGGAGGGAGAAGTGATAAACTGGCTGACTCACTTTACACGCAAACACAAAACCATCATTTTCCAAAATCTCCACGCCGTAGTTTTTAGAAAGATTCGTTTGCATAGGTGAATTCTCCTTTGGCGTGTAAACAATGGGTACAAACGAAGGGAAATGTCTCTGTTTTTAAAACTACCCATTGTGACGACTCAGCTCTGCTAGGGTGAGGGAAGTAACAAAAAAAAAAAACAAGATGGAAAATGGAATAAATAGGTAAGGTTTTATTAACAAGGATGTAAAAGATTTAACTTAACAAAACATGATAAAATATGTACAGAAACTAAACCAAGTTAAGAAACAAAATAACAGGATATTAACATTTCAAGTTTCGTGCTGAAAACGGGTCACATGAGTTTACAAAAAAGTGATTAAACTAAGAGACACATAAAACTAAACCAAAACCACAAGTGTCCCAAAGCAAATCACAAACAGAACCGAGTGACCAAATCAGAAAGCACAAAACAGAACTAACTAAACAAAAACCGAGTGTCAAGTTTAAACAGAGTGACCACACAACCAGGAGACACATCCTGACCCCAAAGGCCAACAGCCCCGAACAGGTGCTGTGATCCTCTTAAACAGGGAGGAGGCTGGAGGCGGGGCAGGACTGGCCAGATGAAGAGGTGCTCCACCAATCAGGGACCAGGGCTCTCACCGCACGAACAGCAAAACAAATCAAAACACACAAACATCCAAACGGGAGACCTGGGGCTGTAACACCGTGTAACACCGTGTAACACCGTGTAACACCGTGTAACACCGTGTAACACTCTCTAGTCAAAGGGCCCATATTACAATGTTTTATAATTGATGTTATAATAATGTTGTTTTCTCATTAGAAACGTGCCTGGAGTTTTGTTTCATTCACTCGTGCTTAACTCACTAATCAAACATATTTAGGCTGAGTTCTTCTGAGGGAAAACACTCTGTTCCACTGTGTGATTTCATGTGGTGATACAAGAAGTACTTGTGTTTTTAAACTCCATACACCTTCACTAGAATCATTTGAATAATGACCAAAAAACCGTGACATCACAAGTGGAACAGAACATTTGGAGATTTGGAGATGTAAACAGACTAATGATAAAGGATTATTCAAACATGTGGGAATGAAACAAAACAGAATCCCAGGAATGTTTTTGAGGAGATAACAACATTTTAACACGGCGTTAAAGCTCACTAGAGGGAATTGAGTTGGTTATACAGTGTTGTGACATGCAATTACAGTTTAGTCTAGTAACTATTATTTCCTGTCATGGCACCATTTCCATCTCTGAAACGAGGTTATACTAGTTATACATAGTTTCACATTTTATCTCGTCTTAACAAGGCAGATGACCTTTACAAGACAAAGTGGCCTTTAGGTCCAATTTTTCTAAAGTTTTCAGCGATCACACATCCAGGAGCTGTATCTGGAGAAAATGTGAATAGAGCTACACAGTTTGGGAAAAATGGGATTAGATTAGACATTGATACTTTGCAGCTTATCCCCGAGGGTGTGATGCTAACTATAGGCTCTGCTCTGTCTGAGGCTTTATTTGTCTTTAATCTGTGTTTTATTTTTAACGCAATCCGAACAGAAAGAACCGATTTAGCTGCAATAGATGAGCTGATTTGTACTGTTTTAACAAGTCTATCACACATACATTTAAAGTCATAGGCTAATTAGCGTTAGCCAACAGTTTTTCAGTTTGTCACTCACCTTTTTGTTGAAAATTAAACACCTAAACACGAGCATGGACACTCCTATTGATCACAGGCTCCTAAAATGTGTCTTTAAGTTCAATTTTATATTTGTTCTTTGCAAAGGACATTCTATTATCTTCACGATTTGACAACTGTGCCAACCCAAATTGCTATTTCAATTCGCTTTGGATATATCGTGCATCCCTGATATGAAGTGTAAATCGTAAAGAGGCTAAAACAACACACGGCGTCATGTTTACGGGCAGCCTGGTGCACACTCACGCACACGGGGCCACATATGTTACCGGTGACTCACTGTGGGACGCTCTCATTGTTACTATATCTGTCCAGGCCACCCACCAGCTGCTGTCACACACATGATGACTAAACCGGCCAATGGCGTGATAGGTTTCGGTAACGCCGCCGCCGCTGCCGCTGCCGTCGCCCTCGCGCGATTGGCTGATCCGTCGGAGCGTGATGCCGGTGATTGGTGGGTGTTTGTGTTGATAGACCCTTAATTGCGTTGGCGGTGTGTGTAATTGAATGGAGTGATGGGAATTATAGCTTTTGCAATCAGGCGTAGTGTACAATTACAATAGGATAGTGATTTACAGGCTGATGCGTTTGGGAGGCTGTCAACAATGATACAGACTGTGGGTAATCTATACAGTCTGTAAATAACAACATGAGGAAGAGCAGACTTTGGACACTGAGGTTTTTGTACAGTCGGCTATAGGGAATGTGACATAGTGTTTGCCTGTCTGTGGCGCTCCATTATGGTGACATTTCCACCACTGAAAGACAAAATGAATAATTTACCACCTGGAAGATCCAACGTGAATACAGAGCATTGTTGTCGCTACGCCTCCTCTCTGTGTGTAACCCACGGGTACAATGTTGAGTTTGGAGTTTACACTTTTCCCTACTTTTCCGCACATATGATATTTTGTGTTTTATGATTGTGCAGGAAAGGCAAAATCAGTCGTAACAGTTTACGGAGGGTGAGGTTTGTTCTTTTATGAATGTTGCGTGGTTTGTTCTGTAATGTGTGTCAATTTGCACATAGTTAAAGCTACACTGAGAACCTTTCTATGCCATTAGAAAGCAGTAACATCACCATGGAGACGGGTATATATTGGCACATGACCTCACAATGTGGAACAGTGTTTTCTGTTTGAGAATAACTAAATATGCAGGATTTATGCGTTAAATGTGTGAATGAAACAAAATTCCAAGTATATTTTTGAAGAACAATATTATAACACGCACCAAAAAATAGCGTAATATGAGAAAAAGTAAACTAATAACAAATAAAGTTTCTAAAAGGTGACGCGTGACTTCGCCGCTCCGCTCCGGCTTCTTCCCATTTCTTATATTTAAACAAAGATCATTAGAGCGTAGCACACTTTTTATTTTTCACACTTATCTCTGCTACAATTATGCAAAAATAGATTTCCTTTACTTCCGATAGAACCCCGTGTCCCGGCCGTTCAATTATTCCAATGCTGGTGGGGAAATTGCTTGCTAAATAGAGATAAATTGTTCATGTAGAAATAAACATAGTTTGCTCAGTCAGCGTCCAGTCCGGTTCATCTCAATTTCATATTATTAGAGCTCTTACTGTGCTACCGCCTCCATAAGCACCTAACTCTTCAGGGTTTGCTGTTTTTTATTTCAAATCCACTGAACTCAAAGAAGCACAAGCCGCCACATTGATAAAAATAGTTCTTCTGTGTTCTTCTATTCACCGGACCCCACACCATCTCACTCTGTGGCCTATAGATTTTCTGTCGTAAAGCAGGATTCCGAGTCTCTTTATGTACGTCCACACTTATGTCTGACCTCTTTTCTCTCTATCCTTTTTTCCTCTCCCATCTCCAAAGCCATCATCGCACCTTGGCCTTTGCCGGTGACACCAATATGAAATAGGCACACGCAATAAGGTTTTAGCCCGGGGCCCTCTTAAGTTCGTCCCATTGAGACCGAGTCTTTTAAAGTTGCAGACATCAATGCCGGGGTCAGTGCACGGCGCAGCGGTCGCACAGGTGAATCGGCCACTGTGCTCCGAGCTGCTGTAAAAGTACCATAAGTGTTACACCATAGAAGGGAGTTCATTTTAGTCTTGGATTATTGCAGGTTTATAGCTTTATAACTGAAACAATAAATGAAGTTGTGGAATTGGATTACAACTCGCATAGTAAATTCAACTCTGAAATCGGGATGGTTGGTATTATCAAAAACAAGCGGAGAAATCAAACTTTTTAAAAAATACCTCATATTACACTATTTTCTGATCTTTGTTATAATGTTTCCTCATCACAAACATACAAGGAGTTGTGTTTTGTTTAATTCTCACATGTTTAACACACAAATCCTGCATATTTAGGCTGAGTTCTCCTCTCAAACTGAAAAAACTCAATCCATTTTGACTAGAATAATTTGGATAGTTTCAGTTGTCAGTCTCTGCTGAACAAACAGTAAAAGTGTTAGGTTTATGTTCACCTAAACATTATAAAATATAAGAAGAAAGACAAGAGATTAATATTATTTTACTCGCGAGGAGAACGAACAGAGACAGTCACTTCAGGTACAACCTCTATCCGCTCTGAAGGCCTCACTGCCGCCTCCTCGCTTTTATTTAGTTCGAGGTCCCTAGTTACAAGGAAAGAAAACTTCTACGGGGATGGGGGGAAATCAGCAATAACATCATACACAATTATGCATAATAAAACTTTATTAATGTGTGGCTGCTGTCCTTGTACAGCTTCTGCACCCAGGAGTTTGGGTGCTGCGGTTTCTCTCTGGTCTGAGAGAAGACGCCACATTATCTTTCAGTTCCCAAAACAAGTGGAGAGCAAGTGGAAGCCAAACTGTACACAGTAAAAGCACACAGAGGTTATTGAGCACACAAAAACTTCTAACATATGATTATAGAATATATGGGGTAAAATACATAATTATTCTAACAAAAAGTTATAGTTGTTAACTTGAAAACTATGAAGACATCACGAGTTGGAAAAGAGCATTTTGAGCCCAAACCACAAGGCTGTTCTGTGTTTGGTGTGAAGCCCTGATCGGACCAGCAGGAGCCTGACCTCTGGATTCTTGTGAACTCACAGATATCATGAGCATTCGTCTTGGTGGCAAGGTTACAGGAAGAACACCCCCTGTTTGAAAGACCACATTTCAGGTCTGTTTTATGTCTTATTTTCCCAAAATAGCTGAAATATACTGAGGGACAGTCAGTGAAGACAAAGAGGATTGTGAGCAGTTCTGCAGAAGTAATATCAGCAGCAGGTAAGGTTTGTGAGCCTCTCTCTCCGCAATTACTGTGTTATTGACAGTCAACTGAACACTTTAGTTAGCTTCGCTTTTGCTCTGGGCTCGGCTGCCTTCTTCACTGCACTTTGTCATAGCTATAAAATAGATAGGCCCTGGTCATAATGTTAATAAGTCTACTTTGAGTTTTCAGTAAGCGCAGAGTCAGCCAAGTCCTACTCAATATTTATTAATAGGAGAGCCACAGCGAGCCAGTGTGTGATAATGTGTGATTAATAATGAAGTGTTTTGGACTCAGATGATCTCAGAGAAAATGTTTCACAGTTTTATTACCTGGTCTTTTTTTACTGAAGCTCCCAAACTCTGATTTATACATCAGCTTTTTGTCATTCTAAGAAGATCCAAGTGACTTTAAAGTAAGTCAGAGGTGTAGTATTTTTTTTTAGTACAATTATTCTTGTGTCTTGTATAAGTTATCCTAAAAATTCTAAACTTAAAGCTATTACAGAAACCGGATACTCATTTAAACATGTATTGATTATTGAGTCTTTTCCTTAGTATTGAATTTTTTTATGACGAAAACAGAAACAGACATTTTGAGTTTCCTTCAAAGTTTCAAAAAAATCATCTTCAAAGGTGTGTAGTTATTATTCTTTTTTATTGCCTCAGTGTTTTTATGGTTTTACAGATTTTGATGAGTAAAAGTAAATGGGGATAGGTTTAAATTATAAGTCTGGATTCTGCATGCCGCCATATTGCTTTTTTACTCTGATTGAAACGCAATGTCTGAAGGGAACTAGTGACGAAACCCACTCTGAAAATTGCCAACGCCGATGCATGTCCAAAACAGCTTTCCCCCGCTTTTAACATGGGCTCGAACGCCTCAGTATCTGCCGGTGTGTTGACACGGCAAACCATTATCCCCAGAGTCACCCGAAATCCCAGTCTGATGAAAAGTGCTCGCGAATTTCACATCTAAATAGAATCACTAATGAAATCTCCCAACATTATTTACAAGCACCCTCCAGATGTTCCTGTGTTGCGTCTAATTTGATTTGAAGCTGTCAGAGATAACCAATTTTACACTGGGAACATCTGCTAGACCACGCACAAATCACTATACGCAAGTCCTTACTATAGCGCAAAAAAAAGCTGGTTTATTATGCTGGTAAATGTGGCGCTGGCTGCTCGCGAACGCCAGGGATGCCAGGTCCAAAAGTGTCAGCATAAAGTACATAATTTTGCACAGCGCAGTCAATACATTAGGGCTTGGAACGGGCCCAAACGGTGAAATGGAAAACGGTTGGGAACATGTTTTTTTTTAACGTTGGAATGCGTCCAGAGGGTGAGAGGAAAAGCTGTTTGGATCTGGCAGCCCGACGGTCGCGGTGCGTCACCGAGCTGCAGGAGGTGGCAGGCTCGCGTCTTCCCGTGATCCTCCACGTATTGATCTCTTAAAGCCTCGGTATTTTACGAAGAGGGGAAGAAATTGCAACCTGTTTTCCTAGTTAACCTGTCTTCCGCACTAAATCAGTCCGGTTTCTCCTTCTTCGCCTCAAAATGAACCGGAGACGTAAATACACCCAACAGCGGTTACATAAACAGCCCATATTCCCAATAACATTAGCAGGGTGTGTGTATTATGCTAACAGAAGATAAGCCGTGTGCAATATATTTTCGAAAAGTGCAAAGGCCTCTCTGAATGTGGGAATGGGATGCGCATAAACAACATGATTTGGGGGAAATTGTAATTGACCCGCTGTGCTGTCGGTGAATAGGTAGAAAACAAGTCTGTTTATCTGTAATCAAGGTAAATGTGGGGGTTATCAGCTATTACTAACATAAAGCCACAAAACCAGCAGGGAGCCATAACGCTAATGCTTTATTAGTATTAGAAGTGACATAACGAGTAGAAATGTGCAGTGTTTCCCTTCAATACAAAATACTACGGTGAGCACCCAGTATCTAATATATACTGGATTATATATTGGAAAAACAAAATGAGACTGTTTTACTTCTTGTCTTATGATAATCTTGTAAAAACTGGTCAAAAATGCTTAAAAAGTAGCAAGTGACATTTATGCTCACACAAATTGAATGAGATTAAATTACTCAAATAAAAATGATGAGCCTCCGCAGTCTTAACAAACACTGAACAGTGAATTTGACTTTATTTTACTGATAATAAACATGTTATATGGGGCAAATTTTGTGATCTTGAAGATAAAATCGTCATTAGATTGTGCACACATGAAGAATTTTATGTTTTATTTCTCCTTGTGTTTGCATTTAACCAAAAAAGACACTATATTGGTCAAAAATGCTTAAAAAGTAGCAAGTGACATTTATGCTCAGACAAATTGAATGAGATTAAATTATTCACATAAAAATGATGAGTCTCCACAGTCTTAACAAACACTGTACACTAAATTTGACTTTACTGATAATAAACACGTTATATGGGCAAATTTTGCGATCTTGAAGCTAAAATTGTCATTAGATTGTGCACACATGAAGAATTTTATGTTTTATTTGTCCTTGTGTTTGCATTTAACCAAAAAACAGAGAGTTATGGACTGGTGATGTATTTAGGGCTGCAGCAGTCGGTCGATGGAGCCTCAGTCGTTATAAGGATTTATACGGGACAACAGCAGAAAGCAGAAGCTCGTGAGTGACTGAGTTTACTCTAGATTTTTGTGTAAAGGCAAGATCAATTTAACAAGGCCAAATTTGTGAACCGGATTGAGCTATTTATTTATTTTAATATCAAAATCTCGTGTTGTCTTTTCAGATAAGCCTTATATTATACTTATACCTGAATACTCCGCTGCTCAATGTTACACAAACTGTCTCCGTTGGCATTATAAAAGATATTCCGCTGGTACGTTGACGCAAGGCTTGATGGATCTTAGCAATTTTATCACCATTTACAACACATCACAGCCAGTCCGTACAATAAAAGTGAACCGAACCCTCGCGAAGAGTCTAATTTAATATCTTTAGCGTTGTGCCCGTAAATCTGAATTATCACTGCTTTTGTTGCTGATGGCACCGCCTTGTAAAACGCTCTATAGAGGCTGACCTTTCGTGACGCCTTCCATGTGTATATTACATCGACGCTCCGCTCATTGCGCCAACCCCGTCTCGGTTCCTTACTTTGGAAAGCTTTCCCATAAACCACAATTTTCCACAAGGCTTGTTTTTATTGTAACAAAACTACACGGCTCCTTCTCTTTCCCCGCGCAGCCTCGTCTTGTAAAAGCATTCCGACGTTCATATACAGGGAGTAAATCCGCGATACAGAATCAAAATACGCTGTCATCGAAAAAAACGGAGTCTGGAAGTGCGAGAGGAGTGGAACGAGGAGGTTAAAAAACATATTCTTTCTGTAGGCAGGAAAAGCTGACTCAATCTATATTCCTGCACAGCTCAGTGGAGGCTTTAAATTGAACTCTTACACAGTCGGATTATTTGTTCTAAAGTCTCAGTGATTCTGACACCTATACTGTGAAATCGCATCCACTGCCTGTACTACTGTGGCACCCTTTCAATGCACTAGTGTACGACCAGAGGCGCTTTGTTAAGTGCAGTGGAGGCTGTTGGTGCTCACATTGTCAGTCATATAACCCGTTTTTATTAGTTTAAGTAGTAGAAATGCATGCATAAGCCTTAAAGGTTCAATATTATGCAAAATTGAGCTTTAATTCCTGTTATAATGCTGTTACTGCCTCAAAAAACACACCTGGAGTTGGGTTTTTGTTTCATTCACACACATTATTAGTCTGTCTGAATGCTCAAACTAACAAATGCTCTGGTTTAGTGGTAGTTTTGAAGTTAACAGCTACTATTTTACCTTCATTTCACTAGAGATTGTCACTTCCAGGGCTGAAATTATCCAAATGATTCTCGTGAAGGTTTGTGGAGTTAAAAACACAGCGGGGCACTTCCTGTATTACCAAATGATGTCACAACTCATCAGAACTCACTACTGCAGGTATGTTTGTGATAAGAAAATACACTAATATGGCCCTTTAACTAGTTTATTTCATGTTAAATTCATTTTCAGATTTGTTTTTTGCAGAGCTTGACCACCAAATCACAATATGAATCCTTTTACTGATCAAACTTTGTGAATTTTTCCATGTAATTTAATTTATAAAACCAAAAATTGGGCTTTAAATATTGCTTTAAATTTAAATGTCATTACTTTTACTCATTGCCATTTACCTAATACACCAGTAGTCAAATTCTAAGTTTTATTAACTTATACTTTTACCATTAAACAGCTCTCAGAACATTATTGACATCTTCAAATCGTGTTAGATCTGGATTTGATTAATATGTTAAATACTTTGTAAAAACCAGTGCATAGATTTATAATAAACATTCTCCCACAGCCTTTGCGCTATTTGTACGTGATCCGACGTGTCTGATGATCCTTTTTCAGTCCTTTAATGCCTGTTGATTGGAATTATTGATGAAGCCAGGTCTTACAACATTGTCGACTCATTTTAAACGGGACTGTTTGACTTGACCTTGTCTTTTGTCCTTGCAGAGCTTCTGTAGTCGTTCAAATAAGAGTTAGCGTCAAGTTTGTGTGAAAACATAATGTCTGAAGCTTACCTGTGGATTAATTTTATTAGATGTCACTCATAAACATTAAACTAGAGAAGAAGCCGACATGTCTTTAATGCCAAAGAGGGAGTTTGTGATGCAGGCTTAGAATGAAATTTAAATCGGCTTATTGGTGCGTAACATTTTTGATGTTGTCAAACTTATGAATCTTGTGCACTTAATTTAGCTGAATTAAGTTTAATTTACTAAGACTGAACAATTAAAAAAGAACGTTCAAATCTGAAATATTTAATTACTGCTGTTCTGAATATTTTTCATTGATTTAATAGCGTTCAAATCTGAAATATTTAATCACTGCAGTTTCTGAATATTTTTTATTGATTTAATAGAAAGATCCTTTTAAAAATTTCCACTGAAACTCAACAACTAGGGCTATGTAAATAGTGAATTGCTTAACAAATACAATAGGGTGCATTTCAGAATGTGTTTAGAGTTTACTAAGACTGAACAATTAAAAAAAAAATCAAATATTTAATCACTGCAGTTCTGAATATTTTTTATTGATTTAATAGAAAGATCCTTTTAAAAATTTCCACTGAAACTCAACAACTAGGGCTATGTAAATAGTGAATTGCTTAACAAATACAATAGGGTGCATTTCAGAATGTGTTTAGAGACGTTTAAACTCCTACTTTCAGTTCAAATGAGTGTGGAACTAACAAGCGTCCTAACGTGACAGTCACAGCTAATTAGTGGCACATGTCTCTGAAATAAGGGCAAAAGTCGTCTTCTCTGAATGTTCTTGTATTATTATTTGAAAATATCTCATTTCTATTACTTCAGATTAGAGAGTGTAGTGCTTCACTTGTTGATTTTGCAGAAAACCATGTTGTTTGTCAATCCTCCATTATTTTTTTCTTCCATATTTACTCGTGAGCTGCCAGACAGGATGTGGCTCCAGGCCCTAATGTCTTTGTAAAGTATTGTAAAAGCGTGTGGTCTTGGCTGGCTATAGGTAACTAAACTACACAGTTAACACTAGTTGTAAACATCATAGGGCTATTTAACTGTTTGAAAATGAAATTATGTTTGCTTATTTCAACCCTTAAAATTGCCATTTTTATTGGATTTCGAGATATCCTGCAGCTCTCATTTCTGCCATGGTGAAATCATAGTCCTCCTTGGCCAAATGAGTAGACAAATTTGAGAGTTTTGCCTGTAATTCGCACGCACTCTGTCGACAAACAGCAGATGGGAGAGAGGCAAATGACCCAGACTGGCTTTTGAACCCAGGCCACTTCATCCAAGACTGCTCCTCCAGATGTGCTGTCGTTTGGAAGATCCCTGGCGCATCTTAAACGTGAAATTATGGGCAGAATGTTAAATAGAAATTCTGGACACCTTACATTTCAAAGGCTTTTTTTCCCACAAATGCTGCTATTTACCAAATAAACAGATTTATATCACTTTAAATGCCAAGACATTCTAAGCCTTCTGCACTAATCCCCATTTAGAGCGTTTCCAAGAAATGTTCCACCATTTTGCAAAAAGGGTCACGATCAAAAGCCAGAACCGAGTCATGAGTTTAATCGCAACAAGAATCTCACCCAACCTGTAACATTTGGGGTAATTTTCAAGCCATCATTTTTATCCCACATATTTTCCCTGCATATTATATCCACTTATAGACACTCTGACTGCATTATTTTGCCCTTACATAATTTGAACAGTTCATGAATAATTTCGAGACTCAAAAGCAAAGCATTTTCCCCCATGCAGAATTTGATGCATGCTAATTTATGTCGGCTATGTTCATTGTGACACTATAGGCTTGTCACTGTAATTACTACATCATTACTGTTCAATACATAATAGAGCATTTTTGGGGGTCAGTATTTGGGGTCAGTATTTATCTGAGTGCTTTGGGGAACTTTTTGTTATATTTCAGTACTACGATGGGCTTTGAGCTGCAGTAAATGACGCAGTAAAGGTCCTATATTACGCAAAATTGACTCTTGAGAACTTAAAGTCAGGTTATAACATACCTAAAGTTGTGCTTTGTTCCATTCCTTATTATTAGTCTGGCTCTCCAAAGCTCAAAATGCTCTGTTTCTCCTTGTGATGTCAGAAAGTAATAGTTTTCAAGTTAACAGCTACATTTTACCTTCAGTAGAGATGGGCTGAAATTATCCATATGACTCTAGTGAAGGTATATGGAGTTTAAAAACGCACTGGAGCTCTTTTTGTATCATATCACAAGGTGGAACCGATTGTTTTCTGAGCCTACATTTGCAGGATTTGTGTGTTAAACATGTGTGAATGCACCAAAACACAACTCCAGGTATGTTTTTGATGACGAAACATTATAACAAACATGAAAATAGCGTAATATGGGCCCTTTAAGCATTTTCAGTTCAGCTATCAATATCCATACATCAAAGTGATCATTTAGGGACTATATTTTCTTAATCACTACATCATACTTCATAATTTACCATGACAGGCCCTACATTATAAGCCTGTACCATGGTTATGCATTGGAGATAGAAGTGCCTGAGCTGTCATTTACTTACCTGTCATAATAAGTTAGATCCAAGTGAGGGGTTTTATTTATAACACTTTGCTGTGAAAATGTCTGGGCTATTTTTATCATATGTTCCAGAAGATGAGCAACAGCCATTTCGTCCGGGTTTTGTTTTGAAATACGTGAGCGTTACCCACTCTCTATAATTATTATGGAACACAAGAGTCTTTATGGAGATTCATTGGGCAGCCCACTTAGTTTGAATGACAAGATAATGATGGCTAGCCTAGTCTTAGATCTGGCTTTTCAGTGATATGCTTTAACCAAATTGCCCACCATGGTTAGTCACTTCTTAGAGAATTATCTACGCAAAATTACAAGTTTCTGTTTAAATTCTCCAGGGCATTTGGATTAGTGCTTCTAATCTGCACCTTACAAGATAATCACTACTTTTCCCAACTGTTTCCGACAGCAGCTTGTGGCTAAACACAAACTTCTGCGTCTGTGGGCTCAGTGGGTTTACTCCGTAATGCAGTTAAAGGTACAATGTGTAACTTTTCCATTGGGGGCAAGTCATCTGCTCATCCCCATGGAGAAATCATTACTTTGCCCAAAACATTTCACAGTATATTAAAGTTGAGCAAACCGTTTGAGAAGCACAATGGATGTTTTTCCAAGGTATTTTTGGCAGTTAAAACCCTAAACCAAAATGAAAAAAAATCGAAAGTGAAACATGATGTGATAATGTGGATCAATCCAGGCAAAGCAAAAATAATCTGCAGAAAACTCCATCAGAAAAGTTTCTTCATCCAATGCATTTATTTTAAAGCAGGACTAAACAGCTAAACTAAATGGGGCAGTACCAGGAGGACTAAAGGGACTAAGTGAGAGTGTGAGGTGCTGTTCATCACAAACACCTTTGTGTCATCAGAGCAGTCGTGTGTGATGTCACATAGTACTTGAAATTGGAATGGCCACAGGAGGCAGTAAAATGGCCAAACATGAATATGAACAGTATATGTTACTATTAAAACACCGTATACACAGTTTAGTAGCGTGAAGTGGATTAAAGGTCCTATTTTAAACAGAACTGGCTCTTGTGAGCTTTATGCCTTGTTACAATGTTATTACCGTACCTCAAACACATACCTGGTGTTTTGTTTCAGTCACACATGTTTGAGTCTATTTATTTGGGCTTGGCTCTCTTATTATGTCAGTAAACTACCCATAAGTCTTTGGTAAAATAGTTTTTAAACTTGTTCTAACATTGCTCACATATTCCCTGAGTCCGAGCCCCATGTCCGACATGTGTGCTGGTTTGTGCCTCCCCTCCCGCAGGATGAGCCAGCAGGGGGAGCTGTTGGAGGGAAAGGTCAGTGGGAGGATTTGGGCCAGATTTGGCGCAGTGTCTGAGATGCGTATCGAGCTCTCCCAGGACGACCTTGGTCCTGCTGACAGATGTGGTGAAATGTTTGGGCCAAATCCTGCAGTCTCAGTAAGTACCAGGGCTGCTCCTCCTCATTAGAAATACATGCCAGATGCCCCGACTAAAAAGAATTGATTTTCAAGAAGACACTTGCACCAAAATTGTACAATGCCAATTTATAACCTGTAAATGTTCTGTAGCATTAGTGCATTATGTAACTTTTCTGGTGGAGGGTCCATGCTTCTCCACAGGGATGTCAGTGCTTTGTCTGAAATGTTTCACAGTATAATATTAAACCTTGTTATCGTCATGGAGACCAAACCAGGCCAAGTTAGTAGACAGATCAGTAGAGAGGGACGCCCTCTCTCATGGTCAGAATGCCTGTTTTTCTAAGCATCTTAGAGGAATAAAACTACCTGTAATTGAATACATGTACTGGTCAGGTAGAGCTGTTTAATGTCATACTATGGAACATTTGAAGCAGGGCAATGAAATATCCATAGAAACAAGACAGTGATGGATCCCCAACCGAAAAAATACATTTTTAAAGCCACTGTAGATTAGACAAGTGGCTTTGCTCCATGTTTTGGTTAAATTAGTGCATATAATTCTGAACAGAATTTAATTATATCTTCAATTAAAACATTTTCAATCGATCATGATTATAAATTAAATTGAATCATCGCTCATCCCTGCACCGTAGTTCATAGTTATGGATGGCAGTGGATATTCTGTCTTCGGTTGATGTCAGAAGACACATATAAGGATTTAAACAGGTTTGACAAGAACCTCAACAGGTCAAAGGATCTCAGAAACTACAGCTGTTGTGGAGTCTATAGTGGTGAATATCTGTCAGAAGTAGAAAGAAGAAATAACAGGTGATGTGTGTATCGAGTGGTGATCCTGGTTCAGTATGGGCTGTATTTTTATCTATACCATTAAGAAGTATCTTCTGTTCACACATCTGGGATAGTTTAAACCCACCTGTTACTCACTATGAGGAGCCAAGCTGCATAAAAGCACAGAATTATATGATATCAGTAAAATAGATTATCATCGCAGGGATCAGATTACAGTGCGATTTTTATTGCTCTTTTGCCACATCTCCTTCTCCTACCATCAAAAATATAGTCTGAAATAAAAAAACAAATCAGAGAAACACGTGTTAAGCACTGGCGAGCTACATTTTTTCAGGAAGCTGTGTTTGCAAAAAGCAGTCCCCAATGACAGCAGAAATATTACACATAGTAAATCAAGAGTGGTGAGCCCAAAATTGGGAACTGGATTGCTCCATTTATTTATTATAAACAATGTCAAAATCGCATCATGTCTCGTTCTCTGCAGATGTGTAGAGAGGCAATCCCACCTACAGTCACAATGTCTGTTTGTCTAGGTATTTGTGAGCAGCAAAACAACCTGTAATTTAATGAATGTAAGATAAAGCATGTGGAACATTTCAGGCAGAGAAATGACATATCCATAAAAACAAGCAGGTGAGGGACCCTGAACCATAAAGTTACATAATGCACCTTTAATTTAAGTCACATGCTAATAATAATAATAATTTGCTGTGAATAGACTAATTTAAGTCACATGCTTCTGCAATGATTCTGAACAGAATAATTTGCTGTTTCATTCTATCTGATGGAAAAAACATTGTAAAGTCACATGCTAATAATAATAATAATTTGCTGTGAATAGACTGTCATCCAGACTGTTGCATTCTATCTGATGGAAAAAACATTGTAATGTTACCGTATTTTTCTGACTATAAGGCGCATCTAAAATCATTACATTTTCTCAAAAATCAACAGTGGCCTTATAATCCAGTGGCCTTATGTATGACCTTTGGTTGTGTTTAACCTCCAACCGATTTGATGTTGTCCACATTAGTCTAATAACGTATTAGTGGGTGAGTCAGGAGGAGTAATATGTTGGCAACATATAGGGCGACTGTGCAACATACCGGTAGTTCTGCCGTGTGGTGTTCAAGGACCCAAAATGCACCTGTTAAGAGACATGCACCATGCAGATTTCAGGTTTTGTATTTTAGTGTTAAAACTGAACAATGTTGAGAGGGATCCGGGCATGTTTGATGCCCAAATCACCAACTGTTAAACTTATATTTTTGTGTTAGCTACAACTGAGAGTTATTGTAAATGACCTGAATAAAGTTCCATTTATCCGACACACGTTTTGTTTCTCTTATTGTGCCTTATAATCCGATGCTCCTTATGTGTGGACAATGACACAACTGACATATTATTTGATACTGCGCCTTATAATCCAGTGCACTTTATAGCCCCAAAAATACGGTATTTTTGAACAGTAAAACAACCTGTAATTTGATGAATGTAAGATGGACCCTGAACCATAAAGTTACACAATGCACCTTTAATTTACTGCGATGATTCTGAATAATTTGCTGTGAATAGACTGTCATCCAACATTGTAATATTATAAGTTGGTGGTCAGTTCTGAGGCGTATACAGTATTTGTCCCATGGAAGCTCCCTCCACAGTCTGCAAACACATCTCGGCACTTCTCAGACTCTTGCTTTCCGCCGTCCTCTCCTCTCCTCCTCGCGTTGTTATTTACCCCTGAAGCTGCAGCTCTCCTCCATTGTTCTGGGAGAGTGACTTCCTGTTTATGCGCGTGTTGCTATTGTTGTTTGTGCACTTGGATCCCGATCACGCCGCCTGCGCACTGGTTTTGATCTTATTACATCAAAGAGGAGCTCAAATTATAACTGCACGGGCCTGGTAAGCGTCGCCCGTAGCGTCATTTCAGATCATTATAAGAGCTGAGATGTGACTTTGGATGCGTTTGTGAAGCACTATTTGGTAATGAGGCTTAGATTGGGCGTAATAGATATTAGCTAATAAGAGATCAGGTGTGGAAGGTAGATAGAAATGGAGATAAAAAATGAGAGGAGAGATTAAATGTGTGCGGCAATTAGGAGATTTGTATGTAATCCTTTTCACAAGCTGCTCTATAGTGAGAGTTGAATGAGTTCGCTAGTTAGTCATTTACAGTTTTAGGTGTCAAATTTTATGTCTTTTGCACTTCTGCGTGATCTTTTTTGTGTAACATAATAACGTGACTTGTGTAATATCATTTTTTTTATGTCTACGGTTATTTTTATATCCATGGAATACCAATTAGTTCAGATCTCTTCAAATCCACCCAAGCTTCAATAAAGGCAGGGGAGCAGAACTCTGGTGTTTAATCTTACCGTTTTTTATTTCTTACAGTTTCAATTTGAATAATACGTTGTTCCACTTAAAGGGCTCATATTTTCTGATGTAATAATGTTTCCTCATCAAAAACATACCTGACCATGCATATTTAAGCAAATTTCTTCCCAAATTTCTTCCTAATTTCTTCCTAATTTCATTGTCTTTGCATATTTTAGTGTATCTTATCCCTTTAGTGTAGTGCGTAGTGTTTTATTTAGTCAAATCTCTACTGAACTAAAGGTAAAAAGTAGCGGTTAACTCGAAAACTGCAGCTTCATGACATCACAAGCTGGGATATATATATAATGTACTTTCTGAGTGGCCATAGCGTTATTGGAAATTGGGAAATTCTCTTCAAATTGATGGAGGCGAGACAGTGATATCATGCCAGTAACTTCTTCCCGTACGTACGAAACACATTTTAAAACCACTAATATGCATTACACCAGATACAAACCTGAAGTGATATCGATGTGTTCCTGAAAATGGTTCTGTGCTGTTTCTAGGCGCGGGATAACAGTAATGGGTAAGACCGTATAATAACAGTGCTTTTATAGCCTCGAGAGAGTATGACCAAAGACTTGAATAAGAATGATTCATGCTTAGTAACCCAACTTTAGTCTGATTTTTACTTAAATCCATAAACCATAAAGTAGCTGATTGTGTTTTGCTCACTTACATTTTACATTTTGAGCACCTATTAGTTTATAAATGCTTTTCATGACTCTCAAAGACCAGTGTGGTTTCCCATAAAGGTGAAGCTAACAACACCTGCATGCTAATGTGCACTTCCTGATTATCAGACAATAAAATGCTTTCGAATTAGATGCAAACCCTGAGTCATTCTTAAAGGTTGATCGGAAAAAAGGTTACAAAAAAGATACCTGGAGTTGTGTTTTATTTTATTCACACATGTTTAACACACAAACCCTGCATCACTTCCACCTTGTGATGTCATGTGGTAATACAGGAAGTGCTCCGTTGTGTTTTTAAACTCCATACGCTCCAAGCCACTAGAAACAATTGGATAATTTAAACTCTGGAAATGCCAATCTCTACTGAACTAAAAGTAAATGCTGTTAATGTGAAAACTGCCACTTTATGACATCACAAGGTGGAACAGAGCATTTTGGCTTTATATAGATGGCCTAATAACACAGGATTAATCGTGTGTGAAGGAAACAAAACACAACTCTAGGTCCAACATGCTAAAAGCCCACATGTGCCAAATTTGCGTAATACGTGACCTTCACTAAACTAATTGTTCATTTTGACTTATTAAGGCTAATTAAGCTGTAGTTAAAGAGGTGCCCAGTATTGGCCACATGTGTAAAAGGCCATTTAAAAGCGATTCCATTCTGGTTGTGTTTTCTTTTTGTCACTTTTGTCACTGAACTGTATGTTGCCATTTTATTTTCGTGTATCATTGTTACTTGAATCACTAACATTTCCTTCTCTTCCTCTGCCACAGCCTGCCCAGCTCTGCTCCATCTCTCCCCTGTCATTTGTAGCGTTCGGGGAGCTGTGAAAACCATGTCTTTGAGCTTTGATTCTCTATCCTGTGGGGATTGCTGTTGTGTAGGCAAGGAGGAGGGAGCAGAGCATGTTAACTGGCTGTGGAAAGAGAAGAAAGAATATGGTTTAGATACATTTAGGGTAGATGTTTGGATCGATATGAGAAAGGAAGATTGGAGATTTGGAAAAGCAGACGGGAGCAGGGGGAAGGCTGGAGGATAACGAGAGGGGAGCGGTCGATGACGGGGAGATAGTGAGATGAATAGTGGGACGCATGATTAATGGGTGAATCACTTGTTTAACACAGCTGAGGTTTGTGTAATGACTGGAAATGGCAGCCAAATATGATGGGCAGTAACTCACAGGCAGGCAAATGGAAATCTGAAGGAATCACTTTTGACTCCAGACCAAGGATTTTATGCTACATGTCCAACTTGTAAATTGTAAAAAATATTGAGAAAATGGTATATGTATTATAGCTAGAAATGCACCTATTCAACTTTGTCTGTTGCAGTACTGATGTCGATACTTTGGTTTTAAGTATCTGCCGATATCTGATATCTGCCAATACTAGGGAGTTCATGGCGTATGGCTGAATATTACCTCAATATGTGTTGTATCTGTTTTAATCATTAAAAGTAACTACAGAACTGCTTTGAAATCAATAATACTAGGTGTTTTGGGCTAACATTGGTCAGTATATTCATGTCCTCCCTTCATGTCCTGGATCAGTCTGTCCTCGTCCTGTTAAATTAGTAGTTTCCCTTTGCTAATAGTTTTGGTCTACAGATTTACAACCTTATTGGCAGTGGACTCGTCCTGGCCATCTATGCCTGTCCGTCCATGGGAGTGGATCTCCTTCACTGTGGTTCTCCTCGAGGTTTCTCGGTTTTTTC
>KN495864.1:29729-45753 GCA_000787155.1 Scartelaos histophorus
ATTATCCATTTGCCTGCTTGTTGTTGGACATTCTGTATTTTTGAATTATTAATTAATTATTCATTATTATTATTATTAATTTCTTATTCTGCTTCATTCTCTTCATCTTTGTTTGCTAATTTAATAATTTTGTGAAGCCCGCCGAGATAACTGTTGATTTTGGGCTATACAAAAATACATTGAATTTAATTGAATTATATTGACTGAATTTGCATCTTTTAACCAATATCGATCAAAATTGGAATCAATGGCTATCAAAATTTTCAGTACTGGTGCAAATATCTGATACCAGTATAATATTGGTACATCCCTAACAGCAGCGTGCTATCAAATTGTAAATGTTATTACAAGTATTGCTTATAATAATAATTTACAACTAGATAGAACTATTAAGTTGTAAATGTTATTACAAGTATCGCCCTGCTCAATCCACCACCTGTTTCTTTCTAGGGGTTATTACTTTTCCTATTGTATGTTCTACAATATGGCATTAATTTTGTCTTGTTTTTGTGGTATTTTTGAGCAATAAAATGATCCACAAAGAAATAAATGCTATATTTCTAATAGCATGGAACAAAATAGTTGTGCCATGCATCTCTAATTACCACATAATATAATCTTTTAATAATTAAAATCACAATATGGGGACTTGTCCTGCCAAGAAAAAAATGGAGCGTAGGCATACAACAAATAAATCCCAGCTTCATACAGTTCCTCTGTTTTGAGATGTATAAATCTGTCATAATAATTACTATATTGCGGTATTTATTGTGGTACTTTTTCTTTGCACTGCTAGGAATTTTTGGGGTTATTTTTTGGCTGTATGATAATATTTTTACAGTAAAAGGCTGAATATGACACATTACAGATGCAAAGTTTACTAAAGTGTTACATTCTGCTTTCATGTTTTACACTATTGTACATGTGATATAATTAGTTGTGATATTATAATTTATTGTCTGCATTTACTTCAGCAACATTCACTTCAAAATGTGTCGTCATGCCTGGCATAGATGTACATTATAATTCTATTTTAGTTGTATATGATTATCGTTACGGTGAATCTAGTGCTCCGTGAGTGGATGTGACACTGTCTGTGAAGTGACGCATTCTTTGGCCCTCTAATGATGTCAACAGTTGCTAGGAGATGGACTTGAGCCTCTGAAAACTCTTTATAGAAATTATCAGAGCGAATAAATGATGGAATAATTGGTGCAAGTTGGGTTAGGTTGAATGGAAATCCTACACTTTTGTCTTTTCCTCAGAAATACAATTTAATTCAAAGCCTAATCTACTGCTCATAAAAAAACAAAACAAAATAAAACAAAAAAACTGATTATTATTACTATTACGAGACTATTTCACTGACTTGTAACCAGGTTTTGAATAGGAACACTACAATTTTGTTTTATTTTTTTAATGAAGACATTACTTAAGAGCAAACGTGCGGATAAACTGTTGTAATAATTAACAGTATAACTCAAAAGGTGTCTGTATTATGAAAATCAAATACCAATTGATACTAAAGCTAGTATCAAAACAATTTAACAAGTATCTATACAAAAAGTCACATCAACAAGAAAGAAATGAACCTGAATATCTTTAGACCACATATATCTGGATGAGATGCAAAATATAAGATATGTTAAAAGGAAGTACTGTGATTTAATGTTGAAATAAAATAAAAATATTGAGTGTTTATTCCTTGTATTGCAATTGAGTTTGAAATTGTATTATCGTGACAAAGCTGGTCTGTATGCCACAGAAACACTGACAGCTTATTATTGGGATTCACAGGTGCATTTTTATTCCGTTTTCTTCATGACTGGCCTAGTTGTTAGCATTATGAATCTTATTTATAAAATAGTTATTTGGTCATTTCCATGTAAATCACTGTATCCATAGAAACCTCAGCTGACCTGTTTTGATCTATAATTGGTTACTTTCAGTTTCTGCTTTGTTCATTTCATTATGCAGATAGGAATACTGGAAAATTACTTGTGCTTTTCAAAAACATTTCTTTTATAAGATTTTGAATAAAAGAGATGGATAATGGAAGTGGAAAAAACACAAATATTAAGCTGGAAATGACTGATGCTGCAGGCTAAAAGGCTCTGTGGTCAGGCTGGGCTAGAAGGCAGTTTAACTTAAGTCTTTTCCTTTTACGCAAACAGCTCCGTCCATTTTGATCAAATACTGCTCTACTCAGACTGTAAAAAGGTTGCCAACACAAGTGTTATTGTTTTTTCCATTTAAAAGTCCCATTTTGGCTCCATCATATTGTGCAAATGAGCTGAGAAAGTAGAGTTGGCACTAAAACTTGTTAAGTATAAGTATTCATGTAACTGTGCACCTTTGCATAAACCTAAAATTAGATTAAATGGAACTGGAGATGTCACAGTATCATATTTTGTGTGAGAATAAATTCCACATTCACTATTTAAATATTATTCACAATTATTGACACCATGACAAAACAATACAAAAACACAAGTTTAAATATATATATTTTAAGATGTTTTAAGTAGGGATACACTGATCCAGCTTCCAATACTGATTTCAAATATTATGGTTTTAAGGATATGCGGATCCCTGATATAAACAGAGACTGAAACAAAACTTATCCAAATGTGCCATGTATAAATGTTATTTGTAGTATATCCACTTCCCAATCCACTTTATTTCTATAGCACATTTCATAAACAAACAGTTTCCAAAGTGCTGCACAAATACACACTAAAAGCAACAATAATAATATAATAATAAAATAAATACTCATTAAACACAGATTAAAACATATTAGTCCTAAAACAATAAACCAATAAAATCAAATAAGAGCAAAGCCATAAGATAGCAATAAATAAATAAAAACCCATAAAATACATAAAAAATAAATAAATAAAAGACACAGAGGACCACACAACTCATGCGGTGTTAAAAGCCAGAGAATAAAAGTGAGTCTTAAGACGAGACTTAAAACACTCCACTGTGGGGGCTGTTCGGACATGGAGGGACAGAACGTTCCAGAGCTTTGTATATATGTATGTATATGTAGTATATATATTTGTAGTGTATATGTATTTGTTATATGTGGCTGTATCCCTGAGGGGGCTGCAGAACAACTCAAAAAAGCTCAAACTTTCTGACACTCTATGGCCCAACTATGACCAGGAAATAGTCTTATCACATCAAGTCATACGTCCAACCAGGATATCAGCTGAACCGATGTTTGGAAGCTGATACCTGATCCAACAAATATGAAGTTTTATGATTCCATTGTGACCTAAATTATCACATTAATCCATTAAGTGAATACTCTTATGCAAGATTTCAGAAATAAATGTATTGAAATAAATGTATTGATTGATATTAGATATGCAATCTGTGTATTAAAAAGTAGGTTTGTTCATTTCAAACACATTCAGGAGTATTTCCATTTTTGAGAGGACATATTAATAGCAGTCTTTAAAGTAACGGGTTTGTTTGCTCCTTTTCAGTAGCAGGATATTTAGTTGTTCACAGTGGATATTCTTTTACCTAATTAGTCTTTGAGATTTGATATTTACACCAACTTAAATTGCAGTTTTGTTGTAATAAACTGTACGACTATATGGAAGTTTGGCCCCTCTTCTGCAGCTCCTCTCGCAGTCGGCTCTAAAAGTAAAACAGCGGTGACAGGAGCAGAGGTTACTATCTCCCTGTTGTCCAGGCGACCTTTATTGATTTATCTGCTAAATATTTACCGTCCGCGGGTCAATAGTCTCTGCACCCGCTTCTCTTTGTGGCCAAAAGAATCATGTTAACCCTCTCTACCCCCTACCTGCTCCACGCGCTCTTTTCTGCTCTTGAAGGGACTGGAAACTCACGGCTCAGAGCTTGAATTATTCCATTTGTGCCTTTCCCTTTTCCAATGCACCATGTTCTGTTCTGGTGCAAATTAAGCATTAAGAATTTCATGAAGGAACAAGTCTTATTACTTTCTCCACTACCAATGGATTAATGAGCACTAGATGACACGGAAAGGTGGTTGTCACGGGCAACGCATGCTCTTTATTCCCAATCTAATTTTGCCTATAAAATGATCTTTTACAGATGTTTCCATGACTATTGGGTGTTTCTGTGTACACATCAGTTAGAATGATTTTTCTGTCACAAATGAAGTAGATGAAAACACAGCAGATGGTGTGTCATGTTTCGGATTCAATCACAAAGAAATAATGTCGCCGGATATAATGATGCAACAGATTTGGCACCTTTAACTCTGTCATTTTTCATGCTCCAAATTGCTGTTTTGAAATTGACTTTTTTGTGTTAATCTCACCTGCAGGATATGAGAAAAAAAGAAGGGGCTGTGATCCCGAGGTAGTTAAAATTAAACATCGTTTTTTGGGTATATGGAAATTATTTGACAGCAAAAATCTTCTTGTTCCATAGAATTTACATGTTTTTTGGTTTTTTTTTTAGCATTAAGTATGTCTTTCTTTTGTATGTAATGATTTTTTTGCAAATGTATTGAGATGTATTTGTAAATATAGGACTGCCTGGCAAATTTAATCAAGCGTTCCTAATTTTAATTGATCAGTCTGTTTTTTTTTTACATATTGCTTCAGTTCAACCTGTAAATCTCTTTGTTGCAGTTCAAGTTTGAAACCAGTGTGGATCAATCAGTGTAATTCCTCATCTAAACCCATTGTCCAAAAGTGGTCCTTGGTTGAAAAGATTTGATCTGGACAAAGTTTTGACATTTGACATTTCAACTGTCATCAGGAAGTCATTTTCAGTCTGTGGATTTAGAATTTACTGACTTTTTAACACAGCAAGCTTGTTTTATTCTGATTAGATATTTTATTAGTTTATCTTAATGCCATTACTAAAGATCGACTGACATGCATTTTGTCGTGGCTGATACCGGTGGTTTATAATCTAGAGGAACTGATGTACTATGATATTTTTGAGCTGGTATATTGACCCGATTTAATTTTTCCCAAATTATTTAAATTTTGTACAAACTCATCCACAACCTTCTTTTACTACAAACTGTGTAATCCAGTGTAGTCACATATTTGCAGTACCCCTTTTGCCTTATGCATATATTTTTCATGCATATTTTAGCAGCTGGTTGGGCAAAACAAAATATGCTGCAGGAGATATATGACCAATATAATACACTAAAAATGGCAAATACTGGCCTGATATCTCTTACATATACTTATATTTTGCCCATACATGCAAGATCTGGAACAATTTAATATTTTAGTTTAAGAAAAAAGGTGTTCATGCTCCAGAAAAAAACAAAACAGAATCAACTACAGTATATACGGTGTATCAGGTACCTCACTAAAAATCTCCCTACACACCAACTAGTGTCATGCAAATGTGATCTCTTTGGCAGAAATGGAGGTGAACTTTTCAATCGTCCAACATTTCCGAGCCAAAGAGGTTTTTGTGTTTGACAGCACTTTATAGAAGCCTTTGAAAGCAGAGCCTGTAGTCTCAGTAGGTTTGGCCTGAGAGCAGCAGCAGTGGGTATCCCAGTGAACTTGTCATAATTAGGCCATAAAGACCCCGCAGTGACACTGGAGATGAATTATAAAGTGCTGAGCCCGGTCGCTTTCCAAATGCTTTTGGACCTCTGGCACCAACTCACAGGAATATTTCACACACGACTGATTTGTTTATTGTTGTAGAACTTTCTTCAGAAATCAGTTTTGGTGTTAAAGCTTTGAAGTTTAGCTCAAACACACATTAAACACTTTTTAAAAAATGATAATGTGTAGAAGGTTCTCTTAATCACTAGCTTACTCTTAGTTCTATTTGGAGTGATTTGTGCAGTGATGTTCTGGAGTAGTGTTTTGTTTCGTCTACACATGTTTGAGTTGTCATTTATTATTAGTCTGTCTACATCTCCAAAGCTCAAAATGCTCCGTTCCACCTTGTGATGTCATCATTTCCAAGTTAACAGGTACCTTTTACGCCTTGGTCAGTAAAGACTGCAATTTCCCGGGCTGAAATGATCCAAATAATCTGGTGAAGGTTTATGAAGTTTGTGTATTAAACATGTGTGAGTGAAACAAAACACAATGTTATAACATTGATCAGAAAAAGTGTATAATATGGGCCCTTTAATAAATGTTGCATATGGCCACTTCTTGTAAAGACAGGGCCAGGAGCAGGATACAGTCATGTGTCTTGAAGACGTATAATGTGAAGAGGCAGGCGGGAATAAATGTTGCTTATTTTAAATGAAAAGTCAATGCGCCGTTTCTATTAAACTGTTTTAGATCAATATTATGGCTTTGCCAGGCCAATCACATCTGTTTATCTAAAACTGTTGGACCAGACTACAGACAGATCTTCTCAACAGCCAAATTGTTCTTAGAATTTATCTCTTCAAAATCACATTTATTTTGATGTTTGAATAATTTTATTTTGGGAAACCCAGCGAGCAGATTGACCAGAGTAATTCTTCATATCAAAAAGAACATTTCGACATGCTTATTAATTATGTGTTGCCTCTAAATAATATCATCATATTAGCCTCATGTATGTACCACATTGTTTTCAGATATACTGTATCTTGTTGCCATGGCACCAAATAAGATATTTTAATAGTGTGACTTGGATGTGTCAGAAGCAGGAAAAATGTCTGGTTTCTCCCTTGGGTATTGTCAGTTAAAATTTATCCATTCATCTTAAATCAAAGCTGATTTGCCTGAAATTACTGTTTTATTTAAAGGGCCCATATTTTGCGCTATTTTCTGATATTTTCGGATACATATCCTCAGTTGTGTTTCGTTTTGTTCGCAAATGTGAACACACAAACCCATTTTAAGGCTGAACTTTTCTCTCAAGCAGAAAACACTTGTATACTGTTGTATCTTGTGATGTCATGTGATAATACAAGAACTGCTCCACTGTGTTTTAAACTCCATGCACCTTCTTCTTTTGAGTTATTTGGTTGTGGGGCTGTGGGCCGCCAGTTACATAAAACTGCTGTTGTGTCCTTAGGCAAGGCAATTGCCTAGTCTGAAAGTGGTGTGTATGTGAGTGATGGTGGTGGTCAGAGGGGCTGATGGTGCAGATTGGCAGCCTCGCTTCCATCAGTCTGCCCCAGGGCAGCTGTGGCTACAATAGCAGCTTATCAGAACCGGGTATGGACTGACTGAATAATACTCTGTAAAGTGTCTGTCAGTGTCCATAAAAGCGCTATATAAAATTGACGCATTATTATCATTATTTGGATAATTTCAGCTCTAAAATGGCCAATCTCTACTGAACTAAAGATGGCAGGAAGCAGTTAACTTACCGCTTCATGAGATCACAAGGTGGAACAGAGCATCAGAGCTTCAGAGATGTAGACAGACTAATAATAAATGATTACTCAAATGTGTGAATGAAACAAAACATGCAGGTATGTTTTTTGATGAAGTAACAACATTCTAACATGGCTTGAAGTTCACAAGAGTCAACTTTGCTTAATATTGGACTTTTAAGACATATTAAGACGAATGATAACTACAATTATTATGACAAAATCATAATAAGGTTTTGAGGGGAAATATGAGTGACCATACATTTAGTTATTTTGACAAAATCATAATTATTTGAAACAATTATTCATGTACACCAGAGACTTGTGATTATAGTTTTACAAGGGGAAATATGAGTGACCATACATTTAGTCACAGAATTAATTTAAAATGTTAAACCATTTTTTGATATTGATACAGATAAGAGCTATATTGACAACACCATGAAAATAATCCCACCTGTCTGTTACAAAAATCTATCTATAGTAAATAAGTCATTTACCTTGTGTTGTCTGAGTGTGTCTGACCTTCCCAAAAGTTGCATTGACTTTCAGAGGGTCATGTGTGTGGTGTGTGGTGTGCTGTTTCAGGTCTACCCTTCTCACAGCTCAGAGCGGCGCAAACAAGGACAAGAGCTAAACTAGCAACTCTGCATCTCTGAGGAGCTGGACCAGCCCTAGGGAGTCAACCTGATCATCTAACCGGACTTAAAGGATGTGCGGCTAGTGTCCTGGTGCAGGGTGGGACTGGTCCGAGCAGGGCGCTGCCGGGATAATGGGCCGTTAAGACTTAGAGACAATCCCATTTATTATTATTATCGATGATTCAGAGTCACTGATTCACAGGGTAATGTGTGAGGGCCGTACTTATGCACTGCTTTCATTTATAAAGTGCGTGTGCCTATGTGACTTTCCACATTACAGCTCCTATATGATACAAAATTGACTCCTATAAGGTTTAAGTCAAGTTATGATGTTGTTACCTCTTCAGAAACATACCTGGAGTTGTGTTTTGTTTCATTCGCACATGTTTATTTCATTTTTCAAGTTAACATCTACTTTTTATCTTGTGTTTAGTAGAGTTCGGCAATTCCAGGGCTGAAATCACTTAAATGATTTTAGTGATGGTGTATGGAGCACTTACTGTCAGAACACATGACATCACGAGGTGGAACAGAGAAAAGAACTCAGCCTAAATACGCAGGGTAGGTGTGTTAAACATGTGAATGAAATAAAACACGACTCCAGGTCTGTTTGTGATGAGGAAACAACACTATAGAAGTTTGTGATCTATAAAATGACGACTTAACATGAAAGTGAAGGCGTGAGAAGTGAGAAGGCGTCAGGGCTCAGAGAGAAGAAAAGTGCTCAGAGAAATGAGCAGGTTTAAGGACATTTGTTCATGAAATTCGTGTTTTGTCCCTGTGCACATCGTGAGTAAGAATTGC
Source organism: Scartelaos histophorus (assembly GCA_000787155.1). NCBI lineage: Eukaryota > Metazoa > Chordata > Actinopteri > Gobiiformes > Gobiidae > Scartelaos > Scartelaos histophorus. The sequence continues at coordinate 38,487 of KN495864.1, forward strand.
ATGCAAAGTTTTATAAATAAAACAAGAGATAGACTGATATATTATAGGCAGATAGTTGCACTTTTTAACATATCAGCTACAGGCCTTAAATCTCCAACAGAGGCTAATATTTAGTATAGGCCGACCTGCTGCCTAAAAAGTACACACATCCCTTTATTTATGTTAAAAAAGGGCTATGGTAGAGTTTGGCGTTAATTAAAATTACATTATTTGCATAAAACAATCATAATCAGCAATAAATACTGGCCATTATTTTCCCTAGAGCCTAAGCTACTGTTATGGGTTAGGCATTTGTCATGAAAAAAATAAAATAATAAATAACACAAAATATGTAATATATTATAACACAAAATAAATGTTTGAAAGCATAAAGACACATGTTTGCATTGATTTAGTGCAGCCTGGTTGGTTTAGACTCTAGACTCTACACTTATACTGATAATATAGAGGAAAATGTCTTATACATTTTTATATATCACTATTATTTTGATCATTTTCCAAGAGATGGATTTTTTTTTAAATTATGTAATATTTTGTAATAAAAAAATTCACCCTGAAGCTCTTTAATTATTTGTAACGTTGGATGGAACATTAAGAGCAAAAAGAGAGAGGGACAATTTGGTCTAGTGTAGCTTAAATTTCTCATGCAAAACCAATCAATGCAAGTGTGACCAATGTGCGCCGCGGCCTGCAGTCTTCTCTCATATCAGATCCACTCTCCACCAGCGCTTATTTTACACCCAATCTTCGTTAGCCTCGCAGCAATTGTCATGAGTCATAAGCAAATAAAAGCACATAAATGTGTTTTGACAGGAGCCCCCTCATCTGTGATCTGATTTCAGAACCGCCTGCCAAGGTCTACTGTCGCGGCGTTCAGAAAGTGCCATTATTTTGATCTATAAATATATTATTGGGCTGTTTGTTCTCGCACATATTACTGAACACATTTGGCAACGAGAGCAGCGCTTTCTCCACACACTGCCAACCATATATGTTCAAGGGTGCATTTTCTTGCTCACATCTTGAAATATGGATACTAATGATCTTGTGAGGGTGCTAAAGACTGTTTTGGTTCAGTTCTAAATCCCTTATAGAGGAAAACGATACTCACCGGATACAATATTAGGTACAAGACAAGTTGGTGTGACTTTATTTGCAACTGGAAGCGGTAAGACAGATGTTCAGAGTCAGCAGAGCCTCAGTGCTCAGAGCGTTCACTGTCTAAGCTAATGCATACTGCTGTCCTTGGGCAAGGCACTACACCATGCCTGTGAATGTGGTATGAGGAAGTGGGGGTTGGATTGGCAGACTCAATTTTATCAGTCTACCCCAGGGCAGGTGTGACTTGAGGAGTAACTTGTGAATTGTAAAAGAAATCGTAAAGTATCAAAAAACAAATGTAGTAGTAGGAATAGGAGTAGGAGTAGTAGTAGGAGTAGTAGGAATAGTAGGAGTAGGAGTAGGAGTAGTAGGAGTAGGAGTAGGAGTAGGAGTAGTAGTAGGAATAGTAGTAGTAGGAGTAGTAGTAGGAATAGTAGTAGTAGTAGTAGTAGGAATAGTAGGAGTAGTAGTAGGAATAGTAGTAGTAGTAGTAGTAGTAGGAGTAGTAGGAGGAATAGTAGTAGGAGTAGTAGGAGTAGTAGTAGGAGTAGTAGTAGGAGTAGTAGTAGGAGTAGTAGGAGTAGTAGTAGTAGGAGTAGGAATAGTAGTAGTAGTAGTAGGAGTAGGAATAGTAGTAGTAGGAGTAGTAGGAGGAATAGTAGGAGTAGTAGGAGTAGTAGGAGTAGTAGTATTAGTATCATCAGTAGGTTTAAACTAGTCTGCGATAATAAAGGCGCAATAGGAAACTTTTCAAGTCGAGGGTTCATTATGGAAATGTCCCACAGTATCTTGCAAAAAGTAATAAAGTTTAACTCTATATACCAAAAAGAAAGTTTAAAGCTATATACCAAAAAGTGAGTAAATTTAACGCTATATATACCATAAAGAATTTCAGATAACTCAATAACATCTCCATGGAGACCAGCAGCCCCCCCCCACCCCCTCAACAGAAAATATAGTGCTTCTAAGTAGCTCCTAAGAAGCTACTCGGTGACTCAGTTCTTGAAAGGTTGCCTCAAAAAGAGCATTATGTAAGTATAGAATAGAGTGATATTTTATTTGTAATGTTTCTACACAACCGTATGCAAAGTGTTAGCCATTACACTTTCATCTGAACCTTTTAGCTTTTCTTTTATGATCCCTAATGCCCGCTTCTCCTTCTCCTGCTCCGTATGAATTGATTTAGTCTCATTACGTCCCACACCTGCCCTCTGCTTGCTCTTATCTCCCCTCACATAGACACTTAGGCCCGCCATTCTCTCCACAACGCACACACACACACACACATTCATACACAGTGTAATCAGATCTGGCAATCTCTTGTATTTTTGAATACAGCAGCTAAGGGGAGATATGAATGCGCTCTCAGCTTTCAGTCCTGGTTCGCTATCAGTCCCGATCAGCCAAACTGTAGACGCAACGCACCAAAACAGAAGCTTGCTGTGTTACTAGCAGATGAAGACGTGCCTCTGCTGCTGCCAGGGCCTTGCTACAAACACTGTGGACTATAGTGGTTTGTGTTATAGCCAGAGGAGAAACCTGCAGGGAAACAACAAGGAATGTTTGTGGCAGCATTTGCATTCTTAGCTTGTACTGCAATGACGCTCTGGAGTCAGTTGGTTCCATGAAGAGTTTGCTGTATTAAACAGTCCCTCCGGGATTTTGTGGTGGCGAAATCAACAAAACTCTAGCATCCTCTGCAACTTGTCTAATTGTTGCAAATTTTCTGGCATGTAATCAGACTTATTAACTGATTCTGAGCAATTTTAGACCTTGTATTTGTCAGATTTGTAGTTCTAGTAGTTCTAGTAGAGTTCCTGGTTGGGCTTGAGTCTCTGTGGAATGTGGTGTCGAGGCTTGTTTGATGTCAGACAGTGGTGATGTGTGAGGAGCTGAGTGCTGCTTTGTTTCATCGTGTTCTGCAAAGCATCATCAACTCATGTCTTTATTTACCATTAGCCCAAAACCTCAGAAACCTTTCCAGTAGCTCTTTCAAAATAAAACTCTTTACTGAGCTACTGAAACAGTCTTGTTGTGAAAAGGTTAAAAAAAATTACCATTGCACTAATTCTGTGCCAAACACAAAAGCCTTCCTGTCCAAAGTGACAGCTGATGTCGTAGGCGTAAAATATAAATTGAATCGAAACATTTTACTGGGCATAATAACATTATATTTAAAAGACTTTGTTTTATACAACCCAATAACTGCAGAACGTGTTTAATTTAATTGAAAATACATTATGATTTAAAGAAAGAAAATTACAACTTTCTTTGTAACTTTTAGAAAAGTGAGATCAGTCTTTTAAGCCTGCAACATTCATAAAAATGCCTGTGAAATCCTGGAGGGACTGATTGAAAAAGAAATATGTGTAAGCACAACATTAAAGGGGCACTATAACTTTTCAGATGAAGGGACTGCAGCCTTGCTTGTCTCCATAAACAACCAAGGCTACACCTGTGGTGCTCCACAGTAACAACAGTGACCTTATCTACTTCTGTGGACACATAGAGGTGACGACACCTGGACAGACAGGTCAGCTCTGTGGAGAGGCAACCAACTCACTGCAAGAATGTGTGCTTCTCAAGTATTTTTTGTAATTAAATACATGTTACATAGGTGTTTCATGCCATACCTTGAAGCATGCAAAAGCATCTACAAGTTACACTGTGCACTTTTAATAACATGCAACTTAATGCACATCATCAATATGATTAAAATGTTATGACCAATATGACACAGTCTTTCAGAAGTGTTCAGAAGAGCTTCTCACTTCTACCAGATCATTAGAACAGCTTTGTATTAAAAGCACACCTGCCACATCCAGAACAGTCATAGTTGTAGTTACAGGAGAAACCAGACGTGCATGTAGTAATTGGTCAGTGGGGTATAGAGTCGTCTGAATAAAACATAATGTAACTGGTGCTTCACAGTAGAACTGCGCGATCATTCACACAATTAAATCAAACTTTCTATTTCAAGGGTTGTAAAAAGGTTAAGTGCAAAGGTGCAAAGGTTACAGTGATTCTGACGATGTAATACTCTTCCCACACACTAAAATATCTTGTCTCTATGCAGCCTTTTTATGCACAAAATCCAGTAACATTGTAGTTGAGACCTTTTTCAAATAATTAACTGAATGCATGAGAGTAGCCAGTAGCAGTTCACATTTATTTTCACATTAAAAATCTCTTTGACAGTGCGCACTCTGAACAAGGTCTAAAATCTAAAAGATAAAATGCAAATCCAACAGTAATACTTTTTTTTTTTTTTAATATTGCAATGAATTATTTAATCCAACTCACTGAGCCCTTACTATAGTGCACATTCACACATAGACACAGGTTACGAGTGTGCAGTGGCCATATTCCAGCACCATTTACCATCCAAAGTTTCTCACACCATCCTCTCCAACTTTTAAAACTCTAGTGTGAATCCAACATAATCACTCACTAAGTCCAATGAAAGCCAGCCAATATCATTTGGCAATTGGTCGGCCATTCTTTCTTCCCACTGTCGCTGGTACATGATTGATTGAAATAAAGAGAGACGATGCGTAATGCCCACACTGTCAGCTGTCCAATCGGCAGAAAGGATTTTATGATTGATGTGGGATCGGAGCGGTAGTTTGGAAGTGGCACACCTCCGCCGCTCTCAGCACTCAGCGTGATTACATCTCCGCAGTGTCACAGAGAACAAGAGGAGGGCGCTGGTCTGTGAGCGCGCATGGAACGGCTTGATTACAGAGACAGCCTTCTGCCTCCATTTAACACAAAGAGAATAGCATTTGTCCATTTTTACTGTTTTTACCCATCATACACCTGTCAGACGATTGCGAGGTAAAGTGGAGTTACGATACTTACTGATTATGTGCCCAACCCATTTTCTCTCCTGAAGTGGGTTTAAAACTACTTCTCTCTCTGTCGCTGAGATAGTTTTGGACAAACACTGTTTTTCTATGTCATATTCCTATTGCGTTTTAATGTTTAAAGCTGCACTGTGTAACTGTTTTGATATGGGGTTGGCCACCTGCTTGTTTCTATGACATTATGACATTAAACAGCTTCGTTCAATTACGCTAGGTTTTATAGCTCAAAAATAAGTTGAAAAACAGACTTTCTGAATGTGAGCGGTGTCGCCTCTCCACAGATCTGACCTGTAACTAAGTCTGGTTTGACATGCATGAAGATAGAAAGGATTAATTCCATGCTGTGAAACATTCCAGTCAAAGAAATAACGTCTAAACAGAGACAAGTATTTGACGGACACTCTATCAGAAAAGTTACTCAATGCACTTTTAATTTATGAGTAGAACTTAAAGAGTTGTGCGTTTACATTAAAGATTGTGAATAGGGCATTTACCCGCATGAGTAGAAGTTGGGGAAGTTCACGGCGCATAAAACACGATTTTGTACTCGATTTTGAACTATGAGTGAGGATCATGGTCCTGCTGTGAACAGACGCCCAGTTTCACTCCAGAGTCGCACCACGAGAGAGAAACAACTGCTGAATATTTACTGGATCCCCAACCGTACAATTGCAGATTGTAACATGCCTTCAGTTTTTACTGCTTGTGAGGAAGCTGGTCAATGTGGCCACAAGTAGGAGGCAGACTCAAAAATGTCCATTTCACCAATTTATTTAGTCTAGAAAAGTGTTTAAATATAAACTATAAACACTGAAAAATCTAAACCAAATATACAAAATCCATACAACAAAAAAGAACTAAAACCAATTCTCCCTCCACATGGTCTGATCCAAATATGGCCGACTTAAGCCACGCCCACTCTTTTGCTCCCAGACCATGTGGTGCAACAGGTTAGCTCTGAGAAGTAGCCAATTTAAACAGATTTACTAAATAAAATATAAAACTCTGGTAAGTGACTAAGTAACCAATTTAAACAGATTTACTATATAAAATATATTTAAAGAAACTTGTGTTTTGTGCTTAACTAAACAAAACTAATAAAACAAACCCGGGATAGTTATATTTAGCACTTTAGTTGAATATGAATAATTAGATTTGAAATTAACAAAGGCCGTCTTTGTCACACTGCTAAAAACCTAAAATACTATCAACTTTGTGTTCCCCAAGTATTGGCTTAAGACACTGAAATATTGCAATGTAGCTATTGTGCATTATTGTAGCTGAGAGTTTTCACAGTAGAAAAAAACATTGAGGAGTTCCTAATGTATTGAATAGTCAGTTGGATGTATAGAGAGAAATGAAAAGACAAATAATACAGCGGGCAAGGTTCAAGGAAGCATCAGAAGGAGACAAGGATGGATGGACAGTTAAATAAAGACGGAGCACAGAGGGGACGTAGATACAAGGTGTTGTAAAGGAGAGGACACGGTGTGAACATATATCTTTGACTATAGACTGACCTGGGAAAACTGTTAGCGTGAGATAGACAAAGACGCACATGTGAAGAGCGCCAAAGGGAAGTGTAGAGGTGAGCTGTCGGACATGTTTTACACACACACACTCCTCTCTATGCCGATGTGAGATTTTCAGTCGCGATCTTTGGGCTTGACCGAGCAGAATGATGTCTGGGTCCCGTCCGGAGCTGTCAGCTTGTTTTGCCATTACTTCGCTCAAGGGGGAAAGTTGGCAGTAAGGTCGCGCAACTTTTCTGGACGGGCTATTATCTCAATCATAGTTATTACACCAGGTGGAGAGGGATTAGGGGGATTCGGCGAGCAAAGGGGCGATGTCCAGCGGCAGGCCTAGAACTACAATTTGATTTTTTATTAAGTTGTACCATTATGAAACTTTTAGGAAGTTGTCAATTCCAAAGGTGATTTTTCAGTACATATTTCATATATAGATACCATAGCTGGACAATTGCGAGATAGGGTCTTTCTTTTGGTTAAGGTTTATGAACAGTTCAATCCAATCCAATCCACTTTATTTCTATAGCACATTTCATAAACAGTTTCCAAAGTGCTGCATAAACACAAACTAAAAGCAACAATAATAATATAATAATAAAATAAACACTCATTAAACACAGATTAATACATATTAGTCCTAAAACAATAAACCAGTAAAATCAATTAAGAGCAAAGCCATAAGACGGCAATAAATAAATAAAAACCCATAAAATACATTAAAAAAAAAAAAGTTGTTTTAGAATGGTCAAAATTAAACATTTTAAAGCAAGA
>JACN01122494.1:0-21440 GCA_000787155.1 Scartelaos histophorus
ACTTATTGTACAAAGACTTGCTCCCATGGCAACAGAGCTTCTTGGCTACCTGGCTGACACAGAACAGTTGTTGTTGTTGTTGTTTTTAATGTCATATTAGGGGATCAAGGTGTGCAGTATGTGCAGTTCAAATGGCACAAGTAAGGGACCATTGGATTGTGTGAAATGTGAAATCTTTGTATTTCCTGTTTCCGTGGAGACCATGCAAGCAGCTTGTTAAGGAGCTAACTATGGACCTTTGAGATGCTACAAGTTTTTTACACCAAATATGGCAGAAGACCTTCCAGAGGAAATATTCTGAAATCTTCCAGAGGAAGTACTTTGAAAGTCACCAACCGAAACCTCAGAACGGAATAAGAGTGATGCCTTTCCTGTTGTGTCCCTCTGGTGCCCCCTAGAGGCTGCTGTGATGCTGCAGGGCACAGAGGAGGGACATTGTTGGCTCTTCCTCTCCTCAAAGTGGCCTGACACAGATCTGCTGACCCTGCCTGACCAATCCTCCTGTTAAACTGCACTGAGACCTTTGACTCAGACTCAAACGTCACTTAGAAGCACAGCTAAACTTTTTCTCAAGATCAATAAAATATATCTCTGTCTATCTACCTAAGTACTCTAATCTGTCATATGCACTTTAACATTCATTTCATTCCTTAACAGGTGAATGGCCTGACAATGTTTGACATGTGTTGTGTCCTGTGCAGGTTGGGGAGTGCAGTAAGTCCAGTAGCTTCATCACTCACCTTGACTGGTCTTTGGATGGAAAAGTGCTGCAGACCAATGACGGAGCTGGAGAGAGACTCTTCTACAGAATGCCACGTAAGGTTACAAAACTGGGGTGTCCAAGCTTTTTAATCAAGGCTCAAAACTCAGACAAAACAGTAGGCCGGTCAGGGTCCATAGACTGATGTCAACACAGTGAATAATCAAAATATATGAATTTATAACGGTTTAGACTGAGTAACCAGACCGTTATTTAAGCTTAAACCCTCAACAGGATACAGTAAATAGATTTGAAATTAGCTATATCAAATTACATTTTAAAAACTCATAGTAAAAAGCAGTTCTAAAGCTAGTATTAGCCAATTCACCTAGAAGTCTGAGGGCCAAGAAAAACTGGTCTGAGGGACACAATTGATCCCTGGGCCATAGTTTAGATGTCCCTATATTTGGTAATATTTTGAGTATTTGGTTTGATATATGTTTCAGTATTTTTAGGACAAAATTGTGGACAAATTTCTGGTCTAATGTAATGTGCACAGTTATGCTCTTCTCCCACATGGACAACTTTTAATACAACTGCAGGATTTTGAGCTGAGAAAAAGTTTATGCCTGAAAAAAGGTAAAAAATTGCCACAAAATCTGACCTTTCTGAAGGCTGTTGTAACATGGTATTATAAAAGAAAGTACTTTTTAAATGTTGAAAATCACATTCCATTGTATGTAGCATTAGTTATTATCATCATGGCATTGTTATTGAGTATCAAGTTTATTCCTAGTGTCATGACCGGACTAGATCAAATTAAATATGCACTCACTGATGTTGTGGTGTTTGCAGTGGGGAAACCTTTGCTGACCAGGGAGGAGGTGAAAGGTCAGCGTTGGGCCTCATGGAGTGGGGTCCTGGGGCCAGAGGTCAGCGGGATTTGGCCCAAGTACTCGGACACAACAGAAGTGAACGCCGTAGATGCTAACCACTCTGCCGCTGTGCTAGTCTCAGGAGATGATCTGGGGCTGGTCAAACTCTACAGGTTTCCATGTCACAGGAAAGGTGAGTGTAAAGGTTAGGGCTGTCACTACATTTACTATAGCGAGTTACCTTTCAATACATGACAGATGAAACAGTCATTTTTGATCAGTATATAGTCAGTATATTTATCCTAGGGGCTTTTTCTTTGTTCTAATTGGACTTTTTGGATTATTTAATATGATTTGAACTGTAGAAGGCTGAATTATGAATTTCTATGGCTCATTATAGACACAAACTAACTACTTAACTGTGTTTTTTGCTGTTTTGTCCTTAAATCATTTCCTGTTTCTAAAAATGAACTCAGCTCCAAATTCACCCCTATAACTGCTACCCTCGATGAGCTTCTTTTGACTTGAGCTGAGTGCTGTGGGTGAAGGATGTCAGATTTTAAAGTGAACTATTTCCATGTGCTGGGATCATGGTATAAGCAGATTAAACAGCTTGGAGCAGTATGTGGTGTTTTAAAACTGTGTGACACACTGTTCCTCATTGTTTAATTCTTAACTTATATGTCCTTTATCCAACTAAAACACAAAATCACCACACTATCAATTGTACCTTTACCTGGCCACATATTACTTGAACAGTACTGGCTAAGTTGTTGTGTCAGCATTGGTCTATAATCTATATTTTGTAAATCATCTTTAAGGCGCCAAGTTCAAGAAGTACAACGGTCACTCTGCCCATGTGACCAATGTGCGGTGGTCACATGACCTGCAGTGGGTGCTGACTACAGGCGGAGCTGACCACGCCCTCTTTCAGTGGCGGTTCCTCCCAGAGTCTGTAATGAACGGAGGACTGGACATCAATGTACAAGGTGAGACACTGAGGCCAAAGGTGCTCTATTCAGTACTCACTGTTTGTGTTTGGAAGTGGTGCTCTCCTTTGGGTGACAGTAGTAGAGCATTTGTCCATTGGCGGTTCGAATCCCATCCTCGACATAAACATTATTGGTTGGAACCACTCACTGCTTTGAGTGCCTTGAATGTGGAAAATTTGACCATTTACCATTTAATGTGGTTCTCCTATGGGACTTTCTTTTCTATACAGTTTTAAAAGTAATAAATAATGTAATATAAAGTAAATAAATAAATAATGAAGAAATAAAACAGTAAATGTGGTATTCAAGATGTAAATATGACAAATAAACTATACTAACTTTATGTGTGAATGCAGAGGGTCTGGACCCAGAGCACAGAGCACATCAGGCTTCTTATACACACTTGTCTCTCAAATGCTCTCAGACATCTCCTTGGAGATATCCTTCAGAGCCAAACCAGAGATTTACAGAGTTTAGTCTGTGGATTCTGTGTTCTGTTAAATCATTTATTATATATATATTATTTATAGAATAATCTTTTTCCTCCTCAAACTGTTTAATTAGAAAGTCCTCAGGGTGGTCGTCTGAATGATTATGTCCTTGGTAGGTCCTTGAACATAAACCCACTAAATTCTTCCTTCCTGTGAGCGTGTGTGTGTGTGTGTGTGTTTGTGTGTGTGCTTGTAGCTGCATGGTCATTATTCAGTCTGGAGTAAAGGCCATCTCAGTTTGTGGTTCTTCAGTTTGGGGTATATTTTGGGGTATTATTTATAAGAGTGTCGTGGGGGTCCCAAGACTGAAATGCCATGATACAAATTACAACAGAAAGGAAGACACTTATTCCCTCAAATTTACAGTAGTTTTATTATTCACTTAAAGGTCCAATATTATGCAAAACTGACTCTTGTGAGCTTTAAACCATGTTAGAACGTTGTTACCTTCTCAAAAAATACCTGGAGTTGTGTTCTGTTTCACACATGCTTGGGTAACTTTATTATTAGTCTGATAGTCTGTTTTGATGAGCTTTAAACTTGCCTGTATTCACTTATTAAAAACTTGTTAATTCAATTCTGCAAGTTGTATTGCAGATAAAATACCTTGGAAAAACATGCATTCTTTTGTCCTCCTCACAGATCTCACCTATGAGTATTATCCTGATTGATGGTCTCCTTGGTAACAAATAAGTTTAATGCCTTACAGTCTGCGTGAAACAATACCAGAAATTCGACCACAGCTCCAGTTACAAGCTTTATTGTAGAGAATTTGTCCTCTCCTCATCCTTCAGTGACACCGAAAATTGTCAGGAGCAGTGGCGCAGTAAATCTTGATCCATTTTTTGGATTAATGGGGGAACCGAGTGCCTACTAGAAACGCACCCAGACATGGCTCACACAGTAAAAGTTTCATTTATTTTAAGATGGAGACTTTATTGCTTATTGCTTTGCCCAGAATGTTTCATGGTATGGCATTAAACTTAATCCATGTGGCATTTATTTCAATATGGGTATTTGTATTGCTCAAAAAAAGATTAAAGGAGCATTGTGTAACTTTTTCATCATTGCTCTGCCTGGAATGTTCCACAGTGTTCCACACCTTATTTATTTATTCAATTACAGCTGGTTTTATAGCTCAAAGTTTTTGGTTTTATAGTCTGAGCAGGGTCACAAGCAATAACATCTCCATGACGACAAACAAGTGACACAATGCATCTTTAAATTTTGAATATTTCTCTGCTGATGTTATATTAAAACAGTGTTGCTCACATGATATTTCTTCCTGTTTGTGTTTCCCAGACAATCATGGCGACTCAAACAGTGAAGAGTCAGACAGTGATGTTTCCGACGTCCCTGAGCTGGACTCCGACATCGAGCAGGAGACACAAATCAACTACGACAGACAGGTACAGCACCCCCTCACCTCACCTGGTGCTACCAGGGATTGGACGAAACAAGATTTTTGCAATAGCTATAATAAATGTTTTGTGTGATTTTTTTTGGCCTCACCATTTTCTATTTACTTTATCTAATTTTTTTCTGTCATTGAAGTGTTTTTTTTTTTTAGCTATAAATGTGACTTGCCCGCACGTTACCCTGTTTTGTCCCATCCAAAATGTAAACACAACACAACAAAAATCTCATTATTTTTCTTGTGTGCACAATTTTGTGTTTCGGCTCCACAGACTTCACTTCATATTGAAAAAAAGGTTGCCCCTCTCTGGTGTTAGCCTCCTCATTTAAAATGTCTATATTAACCTGCTCCAAATTCGCCTAAAGCAAAGCCGCGATGAGTTTCATTTGACTGTGGCTGAAAGTGTGGAGGATGTCAAACTCAAACTCATAAACAACAGTTTCCAAAGTGCTGCACAAATGCATTAGCCAGGCTGGCGCCACCTAGCGCCTCCGCTCAATTTCATTTTACTCCAGCTACTAGGTCAGGGAACGACTAAACAGGGACGGTACGCTTGCGATTGAAAAATGTCCGTCCAATCAGCGAACAGAGACGAGGCCGTGACGTCTAACGTAAGCGTCCATCCGGGTCTGTTTGTAGTTTTCTCCATGTTTAGCCAAGCTAAACATGGAGGTTCATCAAGCTGTACAGTGTACTGTGTTAAGCCCTATTCGGACGGGATTAGTTTTATGGGGTGACACGGAGTGAAGTAATAATTACCAGGAGTATGTCTGTGAAATTTACAGCGAGTTTCACCTTCTGTAAAACGGTCCGGAGAAATTACCATAGGTAATGTTAATCCCGTGCGAATGCGACTCTCGGTGTGTCTGTGTGGCTCTGAGCTGCTCTGTCAGATTGTAATGACAAAACATCAGCAATGCTACAGTAACGGCCAGTAAAACAGAGCATCAGGAGCAGAGGAGTGACGGACACAGAGATGCAAGATACAAACCCAATAGCTAAAATAATGAGCCGACTTTATTACTTACCTCTTGTAAAGTTGTGAAGTTAAACTGCAGCATCTCATCCGTATTATCCATAGAATTTGTCCTCTGCAAATAATGACACCTAAACCACAAAACCGTGCTGTGAATCCAGTTTAAGGCGTTCTCTAAAAGTAAAAAGGCAAGATATTTCCTTATGTCTGTTTCCATCCGCTTAGTGCACGGATCAAGGTGAAGCTGCAGTTTAACGAAAATGACTCTACTTCTTGTGTACTTTATTAGCAGCCTTCTGTGCATTAAAAATCTTGTATCTGAAATATTGCACCACATTTCACAAATAATAATAACACAGTTTTGACTTGTATCTAAACTCAAAGTGCAGTGCTCTGATGTTCTGAACACATAAGAGTCTCAAAGCGAGTTGTTTGACAGGAAACAGTTGACGCGAGGTGAGTTCACAAGTTTATATCCTGTGATCCGTAGGCATGTCCTGCAGCAGTCTTTGCAATCGGCAATTTAAAATCTCTTAAGATTCTCCTCATGTCTGTCGTGTGTGCGTTTTGTCACATTTAAAAATAATTTAAGACTGAAAAATCCTGTAGTGTATGGCAGCCTTAAAATGTGCTTATGTAATGTTAAGCGTTTCAAAAGTTCCTCTCCCTCTTTAGCACTCTGTTCAGTATATGTGGAGACATCATAAAACCTCCAGTAAAATACACTTTTAAAGGCTTTATTGACAGCTGCCGTGTGTTTTATCAGCGTCCACTGTTCTTCCCAGTCACTGCGGAACAGCTCGGCGTCGCCATGGTAACGTCGAAACATCTCTCCTGCTCCTTATCTCCAAAAGCAGCCAGCCTCCGCCTCAACGTGCCCAGACTCACTACGTTGGGCTTAATGTTCCCAAACAATGTGTGCAGTCAGATAAGAAAAGTGCTGAGTGTAGCGCTAATACAAGTCAATTAGGAGAGAATCACAATCACAGCTTTGCACTGCGCGCAAGCTTTGTTTCATCTATTTATTTTATCATCAGCTGCACACTATGAGTCTGAAACAGCAGACTCTGAATTAACAGAATATGCCTATGACATTTTTATTTTTCATTTGAGATAAAGTCAGTGGTGGGAAGGACTCAATTTTGTTACTTGTAAAGTACAGATACCGAAACAAAAAAGTGTCACATGAAAAAACGTATTTATCTTATTCATGTTATTTATTATATTACACATGTAATAGTTAGTTAAAGAGGAAAAAGTAAAACTACTTTGCACATATTTTTTTTTTGTATGTATGTTTGTATGCTATTCTTGTGTACAGTTTCAATAAACTAAACTTCAGCGAACTGTTTCTAGACAGTATCAAAAGATACTGCAATAGCTACTGAACCTGTGGCACCAGAGCCTTACTGCAGATAGAGTACACATGCAAGTTTTTCTCATTTTCAGTAAATGGACATTCCACCAAACCTCGAGAGTTCACTCACTGAGCTGCAGAGGCTGCACCAACACTGATTTGCCATTGACAGTAGATGCTGAGGTTTAGGTAGTGAGGATTCAGATCAGAGAAAGGCCTTTGAGGTTTAAACCAACTGGATTTCAGCAAAGAAACTGCAGAGTCACTCAAAAGCATGGACTTATAGGGGACTTTCTTGCCAGGGGTCCAGACTTGAGGACAGAGCTTAACTGCCAGTTGGAACAGAGTGGTGGAGTAGTCATATTTTTACTGACTCTGACTTCTTATTGCAGCAAACTAAATTTATCGCAGTAACATGACATGACAGAAGTGCACAGATTTTAATGAAATGTTAAAATAAGTCTAGCCTATTTTGACAGTTCCTAAATTACATAAAATTTATTTATTATTACATGTATGTTTTTATGAGGAAACAACTTTATAACATAGATATTATGTAATAGATAAGTATATATGGCCTTTAATATTTCCTGTATTTTTGCCCTGACTACAGTTCTAAATTAACACTTTTTGAAGTTCAGCTCTGCAAAGAAAAAGCTTTACTTAACTTTGCAATTCACAGGAGTACTGCCTCTGCCTCCCTGCTCTAATCCGGCGACGCTTTAGGAATCTTCACTTTATTAAACCGAGACCAGCGAGGGGAGGAGAGTAGGAGAGAGGGAACAGAGGAGAGAGGGAGGAGAGAAGAGGGGCAAAAGGGGGGAGAGTAGTGAAAGAGAGCTCTCCAGGGAGTGAAGTGTCTGACCTGGGTTACCCTCTCTTTCTTTCTCTCTCTTCTGTCTCTCTCTCTCCGTCTCGGTCTGTTTCTCTCTCGCTCTCTCTGTCTCACTATCTCCTTCTCTCTTTTTCTTTCTTTCTCTTTCTCTCAGATGAATTATTTGCATCTGAAATGAGTTGCAGGTCTGTGCTCAGGGCAGAATACTGAAGAGAAGAACAAGGATTTAGAGAACAGTGAATGAGTTTTGGTTGGGGTAAAATTAGGTTACAAAAATGACTACTCTGGAACAAGATGAAAGTGAAAAGAGATTTAACATAACATTCTGCCCTGAAAACAGAATAATATTGGCGTATGAATCACTACCGACATCTTCACCTCTGACCTCTCCTCTGTTCTTCTGCTCAGGTGTACAAGGAGGACCTGCCCCAGCTGAAGCAGCAGAGCAGGGAGAAGAAGCAGCAGGTGGGGTCCCTGAAGAGGCAGAGAGGCCCAGAGCAGAGCCTACAGCTTCAGTTTGTCCACGGGTAAGTCACTGCACTCATTGTCTGCTCAGATACAACTAGGAAGACCCACTGTTTTCAAAAGCCAGATATGGTAGGTCCAGTAATTCAGTTTCTTCTGTAGAAATATAGGAAGAGTTTTGATCAGTTTCAAAAATACACAAGTGACACAGCTCTGCAGCCTGAACCCAAACCAGACCTGAGCAGACGTATATACTGTCAAACTTCACAGAAATGTTTTTAGCCTGACAGTTTGAAAAAAGAGCCTTAACCTGCAGATAGAGGACACATACATGTTTTCGGCTCTAATCAGTCAAGACTAGCAGTTATAGGGATGAATCTTCAGCTTACTTCCATATTTAGAATTCCAGGTGCGAGTATCATAACCAAAGAGCCAATCAAGGCAGTGTGGAAGTTAACACCCATTTCCCCTGCTGGGCAGAGTGACCTTGGGAAAGAAGGCACCTGATCTGTCTGTTATAAATGTTCTTATTTTAATTTATGGACAAAATAGTGAAATAAAAACACCAGGACCTTGTAGTGGGTTAATATGAACATTTTAAGACAAAAATGAAAAGACTCACAGCGACAATTACACAGAAAGAAGGTTTTTCAATTGAAAAATAGGAGTCTAAGTCGATGAAGCCGATTCTCACCCATGCACACTACCTGTGTTTATAATGGCACCTCACTCATGTATTTGTGTTCAGACAAATCTGCTTCTGAACTTGTTTTCTGACTTTAACATCTGACATCCATAATCAACATTATGATATATGTACCCGTTTCCTTAGTTACCGTGGTTACGACTGCCGAAACAACCTGTTCTACACCCAGAGCGGGGAGGTGCTGTACCACGTTGCGGCGGTGGGCGTGGTTTATAACAGACAGCTCCACACACAGCGCTTCTACCTGGGCCATGACGACGACATCCTGAGCCTTAGTATCCACCCGGTCAAAGACTTCGCTGCCACGGGGCAGGTAAGAGACAGAAACACACTGGATTTAACAAATTTAAATTAGTTGAATATGGCCTAACTGTGTCCTCTGGTATTAGGTAGACATGTTCATATCAAATATAGCTTTGATAACAATGTGATGTTTTAATGCAGATATATTCTTAATTACAAAACATTGCACATGATGACCAAGTTGTTTATGTTACAGTTTGGTGTTTTGGTTCTCAACCATAGTGCCACTGCGAAAAAAAACAACCCTCCAGGATCATATAGAGAGGGTTAATATGAACATTTTAAGACCAAAATGACGAGGCTCACTGCAGCAGTTACACAGAGAGGGGCCACAATATTCCAGTGTAAGTCTATTGTAAGTCTATAGGAGGCAGGGTGTGTAGGAGCTGGAAGAGCCACATGCAAACTTCCTATTTGGAACGCGGAGGTTAGAGAGTCAATTTATATATATACAATCTATGTTCTCAAGATGATTATTCACTCAAGAATTCTCTCATTTGCTGCCAGTTGAAAATCGTCACTAGCTAAACCCCAGCGCCTGTAGACAATGATGAGTCAGTGCAGCCTCTGCTGCTCCATGAGGGACCTGTGGAGGTTCTGAGCTTTCACATGAGGCCTGAACATATCCTGAGAATGAGAGAATGTTTTTTTAATGCAGGCTGCATACAGTTCCTTTAAGTACTGCATGTTGGTTAACTACAAACAATATTAATATGCAAATCCTTCTCCTTAATCCTTAAGAGCCAGCAGATGTAATTTTTCTGTGAATTTTAAACCTTAGAGGTGGGCGGGATTAATGAGGAGTGAAGACGGCAATTAGAGCGTTTATACAATGATGCGTTTATACATACTGCTCGTATGTTCTACCTACTCATGAACATAAACATTTGTGTCTTATTTTGATAATCTATTATTAAAATACTTGCCGTCAAACATTAGCAGCGTGTTACACCTATTTTGTTTCCATATCAGAACAATGCTCTTGTAAAGTAGAAGGCTGAAGTGTTTCGCAGTATGGCTTTACAGTCTGTGCTGTGGTTTTCTGTTATTTCCAATTACAAATGTTTATTCACAGTTACCAAACGGGATTTTCAAAAACCCTTATTACAGTCATCATATTCAAGTATATGTAAATGAGCATGATTATGAAAGGGAGACATGGTGAGTGCAGCGCATAGCTACAAGTATGCTTCATGCCATTCAGCAGCATTAGCATTAGCATACAACTAATAATCAAGTGTGTGTGAGAGCATTTTATCATTTTCTGTGCTAAACTAGACAATGACATTATTTAAAACTCAAAATGTAATAATAAAATCTATGTAGACTAATGTACATATCTGTGGGTGTTCTTAGGGTGACCAGACGTCCCTGTTTACTCGGGACAGTCTCAGTTTTGAGCCCTGTGTCCCTGTCCCAGCAGATATCTCCAAAACCAGTGATTTGTTTCAGTTTTTTAGAAGAAATATCCCAGGTGTTCCTATTTTTGACCAATCTGATCCCTAACAACAGTAAAGAGAGGCATAAATTGTCATTTGTTTAAGTAAAAAATCTGATCCCTAACAACAGTAAAGAGAGGCATAAATTGTCATTTGTTTAAGTAAAATACAGAAAAGCTGCTTAAAAATGACTAAAACACTAAGAAAATGTGACTATACTGACTCACATTTAGTGCCGCGTGCAGAACAATTTTCCTTAATTACACACTCGTTTTACAGTTTTATTATTGTGTAAGAAAGACTTTGTGTTAAAATAAGCATCAGATTAAAGTCTAAGTAAAGTAAATCTAAAGTAGCAGACCTTCAGACTGAGTAGTGCTTTCAGTTAGCTTCACACCCACAGGGAATGTAGATGACATCAGCTGCAAAGTATCAATATGTTCTAATTATAAGGTTGGCAGTACAGTCTCACTAGTGGCATGCTTACTACTGTTGTGCCCTTGTGCAGTAGAGTAATAGGAACTGTAAGATTTTGATTGATTTGATTTTAAATTCCATAAACATTATTGGTGTCAACTGACCATTTATTTCATTTTACACCCTTTTTCAGGTGGGCCGAGACCCTGCCATCCACGTGTGGGACATCCAGAGTCTGAAGTGTCTGTCTCTGCTGAAGGGGCACCACCAGAGAGGAGTCTGTGCCCTGGACTTCTCAGGTACTGGCTCAAACATCATAGAGAGATTCAACATTCGTTCATATTTAAAAGGAATATACTATGTGAAATCAACGTTTGTGAGACGGTAACCAGGTTATAACAGTGGTCCCTCATCTTTAGCTCACTCAAAGTTGTATTGATACTGATGCATGTGTCTTTTGAAAAATGTCACATAAACATTTTTCAACAATAAAAATATAAATTCAAATCTGCTGCTTGTACAATGAAACTATGAAGAGTCTGCATATATTATTTTTATCTAAGTTATCATATTTTGCTCTAATCAAAAACATACCTGGAGTTGTGTTTTGTTTCATTCTCACAAATCCTACATATTTAGATGTTCTAAGTGCTCCACTTTCTTTTTTAAACTCTATACACATTCACTAAAATTATTTAAATAATTGCTGATGATGAACCAGAAGATATTGTAGACTTTCCATAGCAATATCAAGTGAACTAAGAGTAAAACAAATTTATTTTAAAAAAGACCAACAATGGTCTTATGGTTATTCTGTTGTAGGGTAGAGCTGTAATAGCTGTTAACCACTTATGACATCACAAGGTCAAACAGAGCATTTTGAGCTTTGGAGATGCAGACAGTTCAGTAATGCAGAGTTGCTCAAAAAATGTGTGAGTGAAATGAGGTAAGGACATTCTAACACGGTGTCAGTTTGCATAATATAGGACTGACCTTTAAGCTGTTTTAGATCTTTACAGTTTACATTTAACAAATGAACAATAATGATCTGTTATATGTCTCCTTTAATAATAAAACTGTACAGAGCTGATGTGACAGTCTCCCTCCCTCTCCTCCCTGTACTGTCTCAGCTGAAGGAAAGACTCTGGTGTCTGTGGGGCTCGATGATGGACACTCTCTGGTTATTTGGGACTGGAAGAGAGGAGAGAAACTCGCCACTGCCAGGTACTGGAAAAACACACAGAAAGACAGTAGAGTAGATGACTATATAACTTTCTATTACATTGGCAGACAGATGACATTTTAATGAACAGAATAAAAATGAAAAGGCTGCGATTATTTGGACAGTATTATGTATTCTGTAGAGGAAAAAAGTATTTTATTTTAGTCTATTTTGGGGTAAAAAGTTACGTACTATGGCTTTGAAACATACATTTTTTAATTAGATGTTTTCTCTGAAATTGTTCATTCTTACGGATTTTTGTGCATTGCCTTAAACTGACAACTGACACTTACAGACTTTTACTTTTTATAACCACACACATAAATCACTCACACGACAATAACAACATAACTTTGTACTTCACAGTACAAATGTTCACTCCACTGTTTTAATGACATCCGTTTTTTTTGTTTTAAAGGGGACACAAGGATAAGCTGTTTGTGGTGAAGTGTAACCCTCTGCTCATGGACAAACTGGTGACTGTGGGGATCAAGCACATCAAGTTCTGGCAGCACACAGGTACTGCACATCTGTGTGTCTGTGATACACAGGTACTGCACATCTGTGTGTCTGTGATACACAGGTACTGCACATCTGTGTGTCTGTGATACACAGGTACTGCACATCTGTGTGTCTGTGATACACAGGTACTGCACATCTGTGTGTCTGTGATACTGGCTGCTCCTAAAGTACTTTGATAGGCCTATGAATGGCTCTTACAGCTGTGCAGTATTGTACAGTTATTGATCAGTGTAATTTGATTGTAACCTGGCTCTCATCAGACTGATGTGTGCGTCACTCTGAAGTGAGCTCTGCACATGATCAGTCTGGGACCCCTCTCGCTGAAAGAGATCTAAAAACATGGAGAGTCATGGAGACTATTTGAATCTGATTGGTCAAAGTGTCACAAGAGTAGAATGAGACAAAAAAATCAAACTTTTGTTCCATCTGGGTACTTCAGCTTTAATATCACAATTGAATCTTTTAGTCCTGATGGCAAAAGGAAAATCAATTTGTCAACTGGACAAAAGTAAACCTTCTGCCTGTATTATATCTGATGACAACCCTGTGTATTTAAAGTTAAAATGTCCTTGAGGTTTTGTGTGTTTAGTGTCTTTATTAAACTAGCCCCTCCTCTCCTCCTCTGTCTCCCTCTGTTGTCCAGGAGGAGGTCTGACGTTCCGGCGTGGTGCGTT
Organism: Scartelaos histophorus; assembly: GCA_000787155.1. Classification (NCBI taxonomy): domain Eukaryota; kingdom Metazoa; phylum Chordata; class Actinopteri; order Gobiiformes; family Gobiidae; genus Scartelaos; species Scartelaos histophorus. The sequence continues at coordinate 13,392 of JACN01122494.1, forward strand.
CAGGAGCGTGGGGCGTCCGGAGACCATGATGTCTGTGTGTTACGGTCGCTCTGATGCTCTGGTGTTTTCTGGAGCCGCCACAGGAGATGTGTACATCTGGAAAGAGCCTCTGCTGCTGAAGACCGTCAAAGCTCACGATGGACCTGTGTTCGCCATGTTCTCTCTGGACAAGGTCAGATCGCGACGGGGTTTAACCTCAAGAATATTTAAGACTGGAACTAAAGTGATTTAGACTAAAATATTGCAACTACTTTAAAGGGTTTTTTTTTTTTTTTAACACACAAAGTTGACTTTTGTGAGCTTTAAGCCATGTTGTAATATTGTTACCTCATACCTGGAGTTGTGTTTTGTTTCATTCACGCATTTTTAACACGCAAACAGAAAACACTCATCTTGTGATGTCATGTGGTAATACGGGAAGCAATACTAGGATAATTTGGATATTTTCACCCCATCTATACTAAACTGAAAGTGAAAGGTAACTGTTCTCTATAACTTCAGAGACATAGACAGACTAATAAAAAAGAGTTACTCAAACACGAATAAAAGAAAAAAATACAACTCAAGTATGTTTTTGATTACAACATTACAACATATCTTAAAAATCACAATAATCCATTTTGTGTAATAACATAAATACTGGAAATACAGATATAAATTATGTATAAAATTGGTTTCAAAAACATTGCAAAAACTTGAATATGAGCTTTTATGTTGGTTTGTTCATTCCTCAGTGGTGGTGAACTCCCTCACAGCCATTATTGACGTGCACCCCACCAACCATAACAATCACAGCCTCAAACTTGGTAGTATAAAAATAGACTCCTGAAATGAAAAAAATCGACCAGGAGCTGTCAGAAAACCCTGTTAGGAAATCTCTAATCAGACTGAGAGAGGAAAGCAAAAGTGACAGGAGAACGACGAACAAGAATCCCTTCATGAGATGTTTAATACGGGTGAGGTGAGATGAGATTCAATTTCCACGAGATTGGATCCACGAGAGTGAGACAAGACCTGATTTTGAAAGATGTGAAATAAATAAATTGTCCAATCCATTTTTTATTTATTCTATTTAGTACTTTTGTTGTCATTATACTAGAGTTTTGAACCTATAGCTCTCCACAGGTCTGACCTGTAACTTGGTATTGTTCGGTCTCCATGAAGATAGAAAGGTTTAATGCCAGACTGTGAAGCATTCCAGACAAAGCAATAACATCTGCATGGAGAAAAGCATTTGACAGACTTTCCACCAGAAAAGTGACACAATGCACCTTTAATATTTAATAGTTTTCATATATCTGTGTTTTTCCAGGGTTTTGTGACAGGAGGAAAGGACGGGGTGGTGGAGCTTTGGGACGACATGTTTGATCGATGTCTGAAAACCTACGCCATCAAGAGGGCCGCTCTGTCTCCTGGATCCAAAGGTACATGATGCACACCACTTTACATATGGATATTGGGAGAAAATTCTTGTCATATTCATACTTTACGGTAATATTCATACTTTGTGGTGACATCACGCTGTTCTACATGTATTCGGGGTTCCCACGGTCATGGAAATTCTGGAAAAGTCATGGAAATTTTGTAAATTCAATGAACGTTTTGGAAAAGTCATGGAATTATAGTATCTCTTTCACGCAACTACAGCGTTCTGTTAAGTTCTCATTAGGATATTATGATTATTTCTGATTATTTTTACACATCTCTGAAACCAGAGAATGTCCCACCCACCTCAACTAACAAATGTTCCACAGGAAACACTGCAGGACAATACACAATAAGGTCTTTTGTTTAAAAGAGACTGCATTGTAGTATTTTGAATGTTAAAAAATTATAATACCATACCATAAGGTGAGTGGAAAGGGTTCACATTTCAGATTTAGCCCTAAAAGTAAAGCTAAATGTTGCACATGTAGGGTGTTCTAAAGTCATGGAAAATTTACTTTAGGTCATGATTTGACAAATTTTGACAAAAATGACAAATTTTTGAAATTTTGTCAGTGAATAAGAGTGGGAACCCTGTGTATCACCAAGTTACCATGGACATTGCACACATTAGCAAACATTGTCAAAAAAGTTGTAATGTAGTTCATAACTCAAGAAAAAAAAACAAATTTTCATGATCCTTTTTAGTAGTTTGATTTTCAACAAAAAGGTGAGAGTAACTAACTGAAAAACTGTTTGCTAATGTTAGTTTTATGTGTGAGAGTTGAAGTTTAAACTCACAGCTCACAAAGTTCACATTAAAGGCTAATGGAGCTTGTAACAGCATAGTGCTTACAGTTAGCATCACACCCCCAGGGAAGATTGATGACAGCTGCAAACTATCAATATCAAAGCTACAACAATATATTTTGGAGCTCAATATTTATTTTCTCAGTAAAAGTGGAGAGATTTGCAGTCTTTTTTGTTGTAATACAAAAACATTTGAGCTGTAAAAGGTTGTGTAAGTGAGTTATTTTAGTTATATCGTCTTTCAAAAGTGGTTTATTGGTATTATCTTGCACTATTCTTGTTAATGGCATAAAGTAGTATCCGTATTATTGTTTATCTCAGTATATTTCCGTACCAATGTATTGTGCTTCAAAATTTGTTATCGTGGCAGGCCTTATTCTGAAACCAATGGTCAGGTGTTTTCATTTTCAAGTGGGACAATGGTGAATTCCTTTACCGTAAAAGACTACAACAGATTAAATTGTGTAACACTGCCCCCCTGTGGCCAATGTCTCCACTTGCACCACTCTAGAGTTTATTAATAAGACAATATTAAACTGTGATGCTAACACAGGGCTGCTGCTGGAGGACAACCCCTCGATCAGAGCCATCACTTTGGGTCACGGCCACATCCTCGTAGGGACCAAAAACGGAGAGGTTCTGGAGATCGACAAGACGGGCCCCATGACACTGCTGGTTCAGGTAAAGAAAAGTGGAGCATCTAGTACAGGCTGTATGTTCCAAATAAGAAATAGAAATGGGTGCTTTTCCAGCTCCATCGACTATGTTTCCAATTGACTTTACTTTGAAAAATTCCCGCCCCTCTCTGTGTAACTGCTGCAGTAAGTCTCATCATTTTGGTCTTAAAATGTTTGTATTAACCTGCTCTATATCCTGCAGTTTTTATTTCAGTTTTTTAGGCAAATAAATTCCTATTCCTAATATGGAGCTCGTGTAAGTGCTAGCCTCATGAGCTTCATTTGACTGATGAACGAAGCTGTACATATCTAACGAGTAGATACAGCTGCTTGATGACCTGTTTTTTAAATTATTTTGTGATTTAAAACATTATGTGTCATTCCACAAAGTCTGTGCCTTTTCACTCTTAACTTGAACCTTTGAACTTAAAAAAAAGGGAGACTTGCATTTTTCTGTGCATATTTGAAATAAAGTCCAGCTCAAGCTTGGTTTATTTTTAATAGGATTGTCCTATTAAAAATTGGCAGTTTGGTGACTCCTAAAAGTGCGCCATTTTTCACTGGCTTTTAACAGATGAGACATAGTTTTGCTGTTGTTTAATTAACTTGAGTGTCTCGTGTCACTTTGGCTAGCCATAAAGTTTTTAAAGTGCCTTATAAATAACATTATGGTTACAGATATTACATTCTTAAACAATTTCTAGTTCACGCTTGATAATGCAGAGCCACATGATGTATATAGTGAAGCCAATAACTTATAGACTTATAGAAATAAAACAAAATGTGCAGATTTATACATGATGTCACAAAAGTCTGAAATTGCGGACAAAATCATGACTTTAAAACGAGCTCTGTTCATGCATATTTTAACTCAAGTGCTCAAATTAAGAAAGAAATGAAATGTTAGTGGTCAGTGATGGAGGCCTGGTCCCACCTTGTTGCCATGGTGAGGGCCGCCTGCAGATCGATGAGCTCTGGGACACTCCGTCTCCACACGTCCATTACACAGGGTTTATAGAGCCTCTAACATGGGTCTGGTCTCATAAACATGATCTATGGTAGAGTCTACAAAGGGACTCCATGTTTCTGTGCTTCTGAGCCATAATAGGGTAATATTTCAGCTTAACTAGCATCTTGGTTTGAAATGTACCTTTCGCAGAAGTGGCAATTGTGTTTACCCATTGCATGTTTCAAAAGTGGCATCACAACAACATCCTATAGACTCAGTATCGCAAAAGAAATTTAATTAAATTGAATGATATTTTTAACATATAAAGAAGAGGAAATCACCTGTGTGCACCCATTGTATATACGAATTGTGTGTGTGTTCTGTGTGTGTACAGGGTCACATGGAGGGGGAAGTGTGGGGGCTGGCAGCTCACCCTCTGCTGCCCATCTGTGCCACGGTCAGTGACGATAAGACCCTGAGACTGTGGGAGACCTCCGCCAACCACCGCATGGTCGCTGTGCGCAAACTCAAGAGAGGTCTGTGTGTGGAGACTAATGCTGATAATTAAAGGCTTTGTTTGTACATGTAAAAGAAGCCACATTATGGTTTTTTTTCAGATATTAAGAATTAATATAATTACTTACCATAGCATTGATCTAAAATGGCATAATAATAGAAACTGGCCAGATTTCCTGTTTAAATGTCCTATATTATATAAAATTGACTCATGTGACCTTTAAGCCATGTTACAATGCTGTTAATGCCTCCTCAAAAACACACCTGAGTTGTGTTTTATTTCATTCACACGTTTGAGTTAACTTTTATCTGCATCTCCAAAGCTAAAAATGCTTTGTTCCACAATGGCTACGTTTACATGATGTTTTTAATTCCACATTAAATAGCTCAGATTTAAATTATTCTCCTTCATGGAAATAATAATTTCAAATTAAGGTTTACATGGAAAACATGTTAAATTGGCTTTATTTAATTTTGTTCAAGGTCTGGGGCTTAGGGAGGGTTCTGATTGGACAGGAACACCAAGCTTTTTTACGTCTACAGAAGAAAACACAATCAGCTGCTACCGCTGTTTTGCTTTTTCTTACCACTTTTGCTGTTTTCTGCCTCCTCTCTTTTCATTATCTGTAGTTCTTCCAGCCCACTTAATAGAAAAATTGTTTCAGTTCAAGACCAAAGTTTGCTCCAGGCGCCTTTTTGCAGAGCATCATCGCATCAGAAGGATGACCCAAAAAGCATGAAAGATCAGAATAATTTTTTAAGCGGAATAAATGTTTACATGATCGCAAAATAAATTAAATCAGCTTGAAAATCAGAATAAACCACCCACTTAAACTGGAATAAAGTTTAATTTCAAATAAATTGTATTCAAAATAATCATTAGGAATTAAGTGTTTACATGGTCTTTTTAAAGGGAAATTAATTGTTATTCCGAATTAAATAATTTTTAATCGGATTTAAAGCTCTCATGTAAACAGGGCAACTGTGATGTCATGAAGTGGTGGTTTTCAAATTAACAGCCATCTTTTACCTTATGTTCAGTAGACTTGCAATTCAAAGGCTGAAATCATCCCAATGAATCTAGTGAAGGTGTATGGAGTTTAAAAACACAGTGGAGCACTTCCTGTATTAGCACATGACATGACAAGAGAACAGAGATTTGGATTTGTGTGTTAAACATGTGTGAATGAAACAAAACACAACTGCAAGTCTGTTTTTGATGAGGAAACAACATTATAATATAGATCAGAAAATAACATTGTGTGGGTCCTTTAAAGAACATAATGTGTTTTTCAGATATTTTGTATAAAGCTAAAACATCATTACTTCACATTTGAATATTGATCTAAAATAGCATAATAGTAGAAACTGACCAATTAAATTTCCTGTTTAAAACTACAAAACTGACCTGCCGTTAGAAGGTTCAGCACAGAAAGAACTGAATTTTCATGTGCAAAAAATGACCATGTGACATTTTTAAGAAAACTCTTATTTCTAAAGCTTTCGCACACACTACACATGGCGCCAATTTAAGCAGACGGGTAAATACGGAGTCTGTGTCGTGTCCAGGGGGGCGTTGCTGTGCCTTCTCGCCCGATGGGAAGGCCCTGGCCGTGGGGCTGAACGATGGAGGGGTCCTGGTGGTGAACGCAGACACTCTGGAGGATCTGATCAGCTTCCATCACAGACGAGACGCCATTTCTGACATTCGCTTCAGCCCAGGTACAGTCTCATTTAGGGTTCCTCTGTGTACATGATATGTTGCTGTTATTCTAAAACATAGTTAGATCATAATGTTCATTGTAAACAGCAACATTGAATTAAAGTGCATATGGTTCTATAATTTTGACTTTACACCAACCAAGAAACAATTTATAAAGAATAGTTGAAAATATACTGGGAGAATTCTGTCTAAAGGTTTGTCATTTTACATGCAAGAAACACACATTTTTCTGATACTTTAAACATTGTTTTTATTTGCCCCATCATCATTTCCGTGTACGTTAGATGAATTTTGGTATATTGGTTAGATAAAAGTTATGGAATTCCATAGTGTTATAAAGTAAAATTTGAAACCTAGAAAAATTGGGGGGAAACATGTAAATCTTATATTATGTTATACATAATACATACATAATACATAATGATCTTAACAGTGTCTTAGTAAAATTAGTGATCTACCCTGACATAGGCACTTTAATTTAATGAATGTGGTTAATTGAATGTAAGAATTATTAATGTGACTAAAATGTACTCTGTAGATTTTTAACAGGCCCTATTTCTGTTTGTGTGCAGACTCGGGGAAATACCTGGCGGTGGCTTCACACGACAGTTTTGTGGACATCTATAATGTTCTGAGCAGTAAAAGAGTGGGCACTTGTAAAGGAGCGTCCAGCTACATCACACACATGGACTGGGACGTCAGAGGTGGGGGGACTGTCACAGTAGAGGATGTTGGCAGGAATACCCATTATCACCATTATTTATTTGCTCTTGAGCCACTGTTAACTTATATCAATGCCAATCAAAGGCAAAAAGAAAGTAAATATATTGAAAATGGACTTTGATTTTGTGCCCTGCCTCCATGTTATAGGTAAACTGCTGCAGGTGAACTCTGGAGCCAAAGAGCTGCTTTTTTTTGAGGCGCCGAGAGGAAAGAGACAGACCATCAGAAATGCTGAGGTGGGTGTGTGAAGCTCTTAAGTACGACTCACCTAGAATCCTGAATGAAGCATTATTTAAACTGTTTTGACTGCTTTTGGAATACTGTAGTATGAGTATTTTTGTATGAAAAAGGTAAAAAAAAAAAAAAACTATCCAATTTCTTTCAATATGTAACTTTCTAGAAGTGGCCATCACCTGTAGGATTCTAAGAAAATAGGAAGGTAAAAGCATACTTCAGAACATTCTCCAAAGACATGGATACTTTTCATACCATACTGTGGAGGATTACAGCCAAACAAACCATATATCCATGCTAACAAGCAGGAGGGCGCCCTCCTCCAGGTCAGTTAAGTGTCAGGTTTATGGAGATGTAAGCCCACTCAAGAACACATTTTTTAAATACAAAACACATGAAAGGAACATCATTTTATTTTAATCTCTTTTTGGTTTAAAAGTTACATACTGTTTTTAAAGGAGATATATCATCAAAACCATTCCCCAAGGAAGCATAACTGGAGTACTATGTATTTTATTAATTGTTTAAATGTTTAATTTCTTACATGTTTAAGTTATCTTGTTTGCCGAGATCATAATTATATTATAAAGCGCTGTTAAAGTAAGTATGAGTATATGTAGTGTGAAATCCTGTCTAAACCAGTGTTTGTGTGTGTAGTTGGAGAGGATGGAGTGGGCCAGCTGGACGTGTGTTCTGGGAGCGAGTTGTGATGGAATATGGCCGACTCACAGTGACATCACTGACATCAACGCGGCGTCTCTCACCAGAGACAGAACTCTGCTCGCCACTGGGGATGACTTTGGCTTCCTCAAACTCTTCAGCTTCCCCGTCAGAGTAAGAACACTATTACACATTATTATATCAGACTTTATTAGAGAGCCTTTAAGAGTTTGTAAAGAAAAAAATAGTTAACTATGCTAATGTAGAATAAATTGTTGTAGCTCAATCACTGAAGATAGGACACAGACACAGAAATAATAATATTATTATTA
>JACN01022870.1:0-12166 GCA_000787155.1 Scartelaos histophorus
ATATTTTATATATTTATCAGTTTTTCCCCTGTGCTCTACAGCCCGAGGGGATGTGCAGTTCACCTTCTCTCATCAGTAATTTATGAAGCCTACAGTTTGTATAGGAGCATGTTTTCAGCTGCTACTGTTAAAAATAAATATGTGTAAACACCTCAGTTTTCGTCTTTAGTAATATGATCTCACCTCACGCCCCAGATCCTACACTGTGCCAGAGTTAGCAGGCTGCACATAGAGTGAAAAAACTGTGTTATGTTGGGTTCTCTTTTATGCTAATGAGTGAGGATTAGGAAACTGTATCTGCTGTAGCTTTGGATAAAAATCAGTTGGCAAATTTAACTCTAAAAATTTGGTAAAAATCTGAATCTTTTAAGAAAATTTGATTCACAGCACCACATTTGTTCTTCTGAAAAAGAAACCCAATTCCCAGTTTGCAAAGCTTTGTTTAGACATCACATCGACTTACATGGATTTCTTGAAGCTGATCCACTCTAACCCTTTAGTGTGTGAATGAAACAAAACTATATAAAATGCATTCTTTAAACTTAGACTTTCATCAACAGTATATTAACCTTAAAGAAGAAAACATTATAAAAGGTGCTATATTACTCAAAATTGACTCCTGTGAGCTTTAAGCCATGTTATAAGGCTGTTACCTCCTCAAAAACAGACCTGGGCTTGTGTTTTGTTTCATTCCCACATGTTGGAATAACCCATTATTATTAGTGCGTCTACATCTCAAAACTCAAATTGCTCTGTTCCACCTTGTGCTGTCATGAAGCAGTAGTTTTCATGTTAACAGCTTCCTTCTTCCCTCTTACATAGTTCAATAGAGATTGGCATTTCCAGGTTTAAAATCATCCAAATGATTCTAGTGAAGGTGTAAGGACACAGTGAAGCACTTCCTGTATTACCACATGACAAGTGGAACAGTGTTTTCAGTTTGAGAGAGGAACTCAGCCAAAATATGCAGGATTTAATTGTTAATAAATGAAACAAAACAGAAGTGCAGGTATGTTTGTGATGAGGAAACAACATTCTAACAGAATAATGATGTTGTCCATAGTTTTACATCTCTCATCTACATGCATGAGCAGGACTCAGGACTCAGAGTAAGGGATGGTGACAGACAGTGTACCACAGGAGACGTGTCAGAATGCCAGGACTGAATAGCCAGTCTGTGCAGAGAATCTAAAAGAGCCACACTCCAGCCCCGTGGTGCATTCAGGAACGCTCAGATCAAAACATTTTCATTAGTCCTCACAAACTGTCAGCACCACCCTCGTACTTATAGAAATGTCTACTGCACAGCACACTCATGCATATGGATGAGCTCATATTTGGAAGTAATATTCAACAGGAGGAGGGGGAGCGCAACTGTCAAAATATCACGCGGGAATCTGAGGGTGTGGTGTGTGCAAATGGTCAGAGAGAAAGATGGAAAAATTAAACATGATCATTAAGAATCATATTTTTCATTAACATAGTGTTTTTGGATACTTTTACTATTCATTTTTAGATGTTTTACATGACATTATTCACTCAGTCCATACCTGGTAGTGGTAAAACATTACTGTGGTGTCTCCATTGGCTGTTTATATAAATGGACACAGCTCACCACATGGGGGGCGCTGCCAGCTCCATCAACTCCTTACTTTCAGTTTGTACTTTGCAGTGACCTCATGTTGGGGGTGTTCTAAATGTATCTCAAAGGTGCAAAATCCAGTATTACCATGCTAACATAATGCACACATTAGCAAACACTGTCAAAATGTTTTAAGAAACTCTGAAAACTCAAGAAAAAATACAAAATGGATTTTGTGAGCTATATGAGCCTTCATGGTCCTGTTTAGGAATTTGATTTTTAGCAAAAAGATTAGAATGACTAACTGAAAAACTACTATCTAATGCTAGCTCATAACTCACTCTAGATGATCCTGTTGTTTTTATTTTGCTATTTTATCCTTAAATTAATTTATATTCCTAATATGGAACTCAGCCCAAAATTCCCCCTTTAACCGCCGACCTCATGAGCTTCATTTGACTGGAATCAAATGTTATGGGTGACTTAGTGCACGTTTTAATACAGTCTGAGGTCCCATCACAGTTTGACCATATCCATGTGTTTTTAAAGGGGGATATGTGTGCGGTCACACTCCCTCCATCACATCTAGAGGCAGGATCAAACATGACCATCCAATTTGTTCATTTCAGTGAAACAAAGAAGCCCACTGGACACTGATTCTTTTGAACAAAATGACAGAATAGTTTTGCTTACTGATTCTACACAAATCTCCAATGTTTATTTTTTCCTTTGTTTGCAGTAGGGGTGTAAGAAAAAATCGATACAGCGATATATTGTGATACTTCATTGCAAAATTCACAAATTGATTCAAAGTGCATCTGAATTTATTTTTTAGTTCATATTTTTCACTAAAATGTATTTGTTACATTTACTGTTTTGATGATTTAAACATTTTTATGAACTATATTTCATATAAATGTGTCTTTTGAAGATGCAGTTGACTGTATTAATAGAAGTAATTACTGATAAATCCCAATATATGATCCTGTTTTAGTATCAGGATATATTGGAATGTATCGAGTCATGACATGCAGATCAGACTCATGACAATGCACATCCATGTTTGTTTGGCACAGACAGACCATGTGTGTCCATCTGAACCTGAGTGACCAGAAGAGCTTCTTTTCCTGTAAGTAAAATGTTGCTACACAGAGCCCATGTTTGTGCTGGGCACAGGTGTTATCAGACAGAACACAGCTGTATGTAAGTGGGAAACATGAGCCATGCATCTGGTCACACAACCACACGCCTCCTCATTAAAGCGAACTTCCCTAATCATCTGTCTCCATGACAGTGGACACAAGAGCACAGAGTTACAGTGAGGAGAACGAATAATGAGATCAAGAAGAACATCCTCCAGCACGCCTCTATTAATATGATTGGACCTATTAACAGGAAGCTTCCAAGAGCCAATGTTACTGCTTATATCTGTTGTTCCTTTCTATAGAAGTGATACGATTATTCCTTCATTAGCTATTAAGACATTAGCAAGCACACTGTCCCAGTAGCTTAACCAACATTTATTTGGTTAACATTCATGCAAAATTACCTCTTAAGAGTTTTAAGCAATGTTATCGTTGTTACCTTGTTTTTTTTTAGTAATCCTTTATTAGTTTGTCTTTAACTCCAAAGCTTAAAATACTGTTTTGCACCTTGTGATGTCACAAAAAGGTAATTTTCAAGTTAATAGCTACTTTCACCTTTAGTTCAGTCGAGATGAGCAAATCCAGGGTTGAAATGATCTTTATGATTCTAGTGAAGGTGAGTTGAGTTAAAAACTTAGTGGATCACTTCCTGTATTACCACATGACATCACAACATGGAACAGAGTGTTTTCGTTTGAGAGAAAAACACAGCCTAAATATTCAGGGTTTGTGTGTTAAAAATGTGTGAATGAAACAATTTTAATATAAATCAGAAAATATTTGAATTTTAGTTGACCCCCTCATCTGTATTAAATATCCTGACCCATAGAATGACTTTTCCTGATGTATTGGACCACAGGAAGCAGTCCATCTCTCCTCATGAAGTCATGATATTTTATGTACACATGACCATTCTCTTCCTATATCTGCTACCTGCGTTTACCAGTATGGAAACTAGACCATTGTTATTCTGCCCTCATAATTGTGAAAAGCTTTAAGTGCATTAAGTTGAATTACTGCAGGTCTGATCATGACCAAAACTCGCTCTCACCGCTGACCTGTGGTCCAAAGATAATCTCAGCTCATTAATATTATGATTAGCCTGAACGCCGCCTGGAGGAGCCAGCATCTTGTTCCATTTCATATTTCTCTTATCTGGGCTTTGTGGGTGTGAGAGAAAAAACTATGATGCACATATAACTTGTTTTTGGAGCCGCGCTGATAATGTTTACTTAAATAAAATTGGGCTATCAACAAGAGTCTGGGTTGCCATGGTTACAGCGGGGTGTCTTTGTGCATATATAGAATGAAGGCCTCCACAGAGGGACCAATTATGTGTTCAGAAAGGTAGGCCGGCTGTCCTCTCCTCACAATCTTCTCTGAGTTTCATGAGTTGTAATGGGGAGCATTATCCAGACTGTTCTGAAATTCTGCAGCTATGTATAGGACAAAAACGTCTAAGTTAATATTTTCACTTGGTCTACCCCATTACAGGCCCAGACGGCGCCTACAAAGTCCTTCAGTTTGATTTACCAAATGTGAGAAGAGAGACTTCTGATGGAAGTTTCGCTTGGAGAATATTGGAAAACTTCACAGCAGCTCCACATTAGCATACATTGTGTCACTTGGGAATGGAAGATCTTACAGCGGCTGGAGGAAACTACTTCTGATGTATATGCATTAAAGTAGTAATATGGCAAGTATGTATTTTCCATTGTGAGAAGAGACACCAAGGTTTTATCTGTTACCAGTGTTTGGATTCAAATCATTAGTGTCATTCTTTCAAAAATAAATTAATATATACATATTTTTTTCTTTAAAAATCACAATTGAATATAGAAATATATTTCCATCTTACACACTCACTGTACATACCATTATAAGGACCGTTCATTTGAAGTGAGAATCTAAATCAACAATCCCTCAATATAAAAATGTAATTTTGTTAAACATGGTGACATATTTGACGCTTGAACGACCACTGTTTTAAAGCTTTTGTAAATGCTGCCAGCGTAGACAGCTCTTGTATATGAGCAGGATCCACACTTAACCTGCCCGAACAGCAAAACAGAGCTGTCCAAAAGCACTTTTCCTACACGGCTCAGAGCATTCACCTCTGGAACCTGACCAAGTTTTCCACTTTGAATTTCTTTTCACAAACTCCTTTAGAGGAAGTACAACAAGAACAATCGAGATATGTTACATGCTGTTATATTTTGGTTATTTCAATAGCTTCAGAAATAGTACCTACATTTTTTCCTCACATTAAAGCCACAATATGGCAAATAACTCTTTTGAATCTCATCTTCAGGTAGTTACATGTTATACTTTTAAAGAAGGTGTTTTTTAGGTATTTGGCGTTAAACAATAACATGTGTAGTCCACTTTTTTCATTGTAAACTGGAATATTAATCTAAAACAGATAATGAATATACAATATTTCACCATAACATTAAATATTTTGTAAAATAATTTCATTTTTGAATATACATATAAAAAACCATTGAATACATGTTTTGTGCTTGTTACCACATCTTAGTCTCTATCTTCCCTTAAAATCATTTTGAAAAGCTGCAGAAAAATGAGTTCCTTTCAGTCCCAGAACCAGAGCAGGGCGGTCACTGTGAAACTCCAGGATAAAACCCATCAAAGCGTGTGTGTAATGACCACACTCCAGACTATAGACGATAAAGCAAATGGACCAGCACTTACTGACAGCACACATAATAACCTCAATGTATTTCCACACATTCTCCATAAACATAATTCTATAATAGGAGATTAGAAGCTGAAATAACACGTGTGTCACATTTAGTGTAAAGTGGGGCCCACATTACACTGTGGGTGGTGAACATGACAGAGCAAATGGGACACACCAGCCTCCAATTACCGCAATAGGTCTTTATGAAAATGGCACGTCAGTGAGGAGGCAGCTGTGCCCTGAGACATTCTCCTCACAGGTGCTGCCACCACAAGTCTAGAGCAATTCGGGAATGCGGTGATGTAATATTTTGGATGGTGGAAATTGGGGACTGTGTAGGGGGAGGAGACGTACTGGAGAGGGGGGCCAATCCTAACCCACACTGGGCTCTCAAAGAGCTGTGGGCACCGGCTCCACCAATGAATGCTACGCTATAGGATGGTGTCCTAAACCATAGTACACAGTACTTGTATTGTATGTCATATCTGTCACATATGGATGAGGTCAAAGGAGGTGAAGAAATAATCATGACAGCTTTCCAGGGCCTGGTGGATTTTAAATCACACTCATGTTTTTGTCATTTTACTGAACAAGTCAGGGACTATCACATCATGTGTGTGGTTGCCTAATACTGGCCATTGCTAAAAACGTAAGCTGAATGTTTTAGAAAAACAACAAGCTCAGTGCATGTACTGTAGAGTATAACCCCGAGCCACACAGCCTGTCTTATGCGGAGTTTGCATGTTCTGCCTGTGTCTGTGTAGGTTTCTTTAAGGTGTTCTGGTTTCCCCTGCCACTAAATGTACTTTGCACTTCAGGTGCAAAACACATTTCCAATTTTTTTCAATAAGCGATATTATTTTCAATGTAAAATAGGTTAATTTATCCTCTACATTTGACCCATCCTTCAACCAGTGCTGCTGGGACAGACAGTACAGCCTGTACAGCTCCCAGGGACCAATGTCCAAATCCTGAGCTGCTTTTAGCCACGACTAGCTGGAGGATTTGACCTATGGGGTATGATTTGGGTTGGTTTAGGGAACTCTATAAAAGGACATCACAAATCTGGTGGCAACTCTTCTGGTTAAATCAATTCATCATGCAATTTTACTTTTTAGAAAAACAAGCCTTTGAACAGAAATGAGGGCCCAACTCTAACCTCACACCAAAACCAAGAACACAATAAGGCTAATCAGCCAAGGTATGCTAATAAGAGTGAGATCACCCATTAGGGTATGAGCCATTATGCCAAAATATGACTCAGGCTGGTTTAGCTTTAGTCACTGATTTATTTTTAGTGATTTTATACAAACAACAAACCAAAAGAAGTGAAATGACGTTGGGAAACTGGTATAATTTCTCTTCTTCTCTCTCTTCTTTTCTTTGAAAAATAAGCCCCAGTGACAAATCCAGCTCCTCCGATGTGACCTTTAGATCCCTCCCACACACTGGTTTGGGGATGCATGTTCTGGCTCTACAGGTCCTGCTGGAAATAAGGGTGAACGCTCCCGCCTCCTGCTGCACCTGACGCCATGTGTTTGGGATGTGTCATCAGAATCTTCAGAGGCTCCGCTTCAGACAGTGCACCAGCTCAGTTAGAGGAGGATATGTAGACGGTGCAGGATTCAGTCAGTTTCACTACAGCTCAGACATACATGCATTTTTTTCTTTCTTACATGTTTAGGTGATTCTATTTGGCGAGGTTGTCTCCTTCCTGCACAGAAGGTTCATTATTGCAGATTTGGTTCATTATTGCAGAATAATTGAATTCCACCACAGTTTGTTTTTTGGATTCCACATTTTAAATCTTTTGGCTGACAATGATCAAAACTTCCTCCAAATCAGACTATTCCATTCTAAGTTGTGAAAACAAAACAAAACTGGATATTGCACACACTCCTTAAGTTAGCCTAAAACATGATATAACTTAGGCGCTGTTGAAAAAATACTACTGTAATACTATTGTAAGAATGACACATAATAAATCTATTGCTCTTCACAGCCACAGGAGCCTCCAGAGCATGTTCTATATTTCATATCTGATCCGTGTGTGTCAGGATGTGAGAGACAGAGGGCGCCGTTATTACCTTCCCATAGTTATCCAGGGGGCATCAGGGGGTCACAGCCAGCTCACAATAGAAGAAGAAGGGCTTGTGGAGCAGAGCCAATCCCAAGCACCTTACTCACTAAAAAATGTATTAAGATAGTGTTTCTCAATCACTACAGGGTTCTCTGCAGCTCTGGCACATTCAAAGACAAAAAGAACCTGCTATAGTTAGTGATGGGAAGAATGGATTTAGTTACAGAACACAGAATACTGAAAACCTGTATTAAAATGTATTTTCCAACGTATTATTCCTTATGATTCTGTACATTTTGAATACAGTTACACAAAAATACTTGTTCTCAGTACACATAAATATTGAGTTATGCAATACTTTGGTTTGGAGGTTTCAGATGTCATCTATGTTTCAGTAATTGAGCTCTCTCAGGCCCTATTCAAACCCTCATTATGGTCAGCTGTAAGATTCTGTCCAATGCTCTGACCACAGGCCTATATCATCCATGCTCCCACGCGACAATTCTCCATAAACATACAAAAGCATGATGCAAAACTGTACACAACAACCTGACAAACAAGACACACTGATTGTGTGGCGATGGCTCTCTGAAGGGGGAGTGACTTAGCACGGAGAGCAAAAGGAGGGAAGCCTAAGAACATAAAAAATGGAAGTCAAATTTATAAAACTTGTTAGTACGTTGTTTTCTTTGAACATATCATTTTCAAATTCAATTTTCAATTTTCAATTCAATTCATTTCAATTTATTTTTGTATAGCCCCAAATCATAACAACAGTTATCTCGGCGGACTTCACAAAATTGTTAAATTAGCAAACAAAGATGTCAGAGAATGAGCAGAACAAGAAAAACTAATTATAATAATAATAATTAGTAATTCATTAATAATTCAAAAATACAGAATGTCCAACAACAAGCAGCAGATGGATACTTGTCCCAGCATCTCCAGTCCTTAGACCCTCCTTCTTCGGCAAGGAAAAACTCGAAAAAAAAAACCCAGTGGGGAAAAAACTGAGAAACCTCGAGGAGAACCACAGTGAAGGAGAGATCCACTCCCATGGACGGACAGGCATAGATGGCCAGGACGAATCCACTGCCAATAAGGTCAAAACAAAACATCAAAACAATAAAAGGTAACATACAAATCTAAATATGTTATGTGTTATGGCAGTTAAAGGTGCACTGTGTAACTTTTCTGGTGGATCTTGTCTCCATGGAGATATTACTGTTTTGCCTTGTTTATTCCACAGTGTTGAAATAAACTTGGTAAGCCTACACATGATAAGAATTCATGCTTTTAAAGATATTTGGAGCTATAAAATAAAGACCGGTACGTTTAATGCTCTACTGTGGAACATTACATGCAAAGAAACTTCTCTATGGAGACGAGGAAGTAGTGGACCCTCTGCCTTAGAAGTTACATAGTGCACCTTTATATGCCATAGAAGTAAAAGTACTCTTTCATTTTAAAATTTGATATTGTTATTTCACTGATGGTTAATAAGCAACATTTGAGAGTGAATTTTTGCTTTTGTTGATATTAGCACTAGCATTATGGAGCGTTGGATTTTTAAGTTTCATGAGTTAAAAATCGAAAACTGGACTGCACCATAAAAAAAATCTTCTCTTGGTGCTGAAATCTCTGTAGATATAGAGGCCAGCAACGATGAGAAGATGAGACTGAGATGATGAGGAGCTGAAAGGTTCTGTTGCTATGGTAGTAATTGTGAGAAACTGGTAAAAGAGGTGGAGAAAACAGAGGATAGATATTTGTTTAAGTTACCATGATGACGCGACACACACATTAGCATGAGTGATGAGTAAAATGAAAGCTCAGAATAAAGTCTAATTTGCAACAGAGGTTCAGACAGAGCAGTGCTTACAGTTAGCATCACACCCCTAGGGAATACTGCGGTGGAGTAGTCACAGTGTAGGTGTCATTGAGGCAGTTTGCATTCAGATGACAATGATCCATGTAAATCAATATGTGTGTGTCTCAGCGTACAGACTATTTATAGCAAAGAAGTGGCTCTGGAAGACATTGTTCTTATTATGTACAGTATGGCACAGACTCACACAGAGAAGTACAGTGATCCTGAAGGATTGGGCAGTGACATGGGACAGTGGAGTTGGATCCAAGTCGTTCTTCTGCATAAATTCTTTTTCAGTTTGAGGGAAATGTGTTTATCTTTTAGACTTTTGGACCTGATTAGCTGCTAAATGTAACATGAGCTATACTTAAGGCTGTGTGCCATTACAGCACCACCTAAAAGTACTAGTAGTATAAATAGTATCTACCTTTTATAGTGCTTTTATATCACACATAATTGAATTTTCAGTTATTAAACCAATTAGGATATTAAGGTGCTATATACTGAACTTTCAAGAGTTCACTCTGAAGTATTTGTCAATGAGTTAAACTAAAGGCCACCACACACTACAGGATTTTTTAAGTTTTAACAGTGTGACAAAAAGCACAACAACAGGCAGGAGAATCTTGCACTGTGTGGATGTAAACAGACACATGTGAGGAACTACTCTCACCTTTGAACTGAAGTCTGAATAAGTTTGAAAACTACTTCAGGAGAGGTGATTAATAAAATCTTCACATTATTTATTCTATTTCCTGAGTTTGTATCTTGCGTCTCAGTGTCCGTCACTCCTCTTCCCCTGATGTTTTATTGGCAGTTACCGTAGTATTGCTGATGTATCGTGGTTATGATATGGCACACTGACACCACACACTAGTAGTGTTGGGAAGTTACTTTAAAAAAGTAGTGTTTGCTCGTTACTCATTACTTCTTCAAAAGTAATCCCTTACTTAGTTAGTTACCTTCTATGAAAAGTCACCTTCTCCATTACTTGTTATTTTGGTAAACAGTCGACAAGTACAGTAAGGGAAAGTTGAGAAGAATTTTGAAGAGCAAGTTCAAGAAGATGTGATGTTAAGAGGATAATGGGTGGGGTTTGCCCAGTCTGCCAGAGGGATTCAGCTTGGGTGTGGCTGCCCCCTGCTGAGCTCACTTCCTCAGGGGTGGTGTACTGCGACTGGCTCTGGGTCGGCCAGGTTCGAGGTGAAAGTGGCACGATGCTCCGGCTGTGTGCTTCACAGATCCTCCCACTAGGGCCTCGCCACTTTTCAGGGCTGTGGATGCCTGCTGTGCCCTATTTGTTCAAGCGGGGATGGGACCCCTGCTCCTGGTGCGACTGTCGACCGGGGTGGACCTCCTCCACTGCGTTTTGCTAATTGGCCCGCATACACAGAGAAGTAGCATAACGCCAAATTGAAAAAGGAACTACGTATTCTGATTCCATAGAGAACACATAAATATTTACCAATAGAGACCCAAAAACATTAATTTTGTCTTCTTATCATTTACAAAGAACTTGTTTGTGTCATTTTCTCCCTTGCATATGAGGAGCACTACATAGTAAATGTAATTGGACATAGCTAACCTGGCACAGCATTCCAAATATGCTTTTGGCTCTATCGACTCAACTGACTTTACATAGAAAACAGTAACTGCTGCAATGAGCCTCGTCATTTTGATCTTAAAATGTTCATATTAACCCACTCTATGTGATCCTGGACTTTTTCAGTATTTTGTCCAGAAATAAATTCCTATTCCTAACTTTTAATTTCAGTATTTTGTCCAGAAATAAAAAAATCTTATTCCTAATATGGAACTCGGCTCCTACAACTGCTAACCTCGTGAGCTTCATTTGACTGAAGCCGAACACTGTGGGTGAAGTCATGTTCTCCTAGTCCACTTCTTTACACAGTCTATGAGCAGTACATCGTACCATCGTAACATCCATGGAGCCTTCTCAGCTTTGATTCAGGATTGGCTCTTTGGCAATCAGACCTGAATTCTGCCTGAGAGGTGAGAGTGCAATTTTGCCATTACGCTGCAACATTGTCGTAAGTTTCACACTATAATTTGAAACCAGACAGTGAGAAATCGATCATCTTCCCAGACACCATTGTATCTCCGCATTTACGTGTCACGACGACAATGCAACCGCCCATAAATAAGACAACTGAAATAAAAAATGAGAATGGACTTTTCAGATCCACATTGCACATAGTTAACACTCTCTGCAAGGTTAGAGAAGATCACTGATGAGACGCCATGCTCTTTCAATACACATAAACAAATTATACAGAGTCACGGCGTCGAATAGATGACTCATTCAATCAGCACTTAGAAAAAAAACGACGTGTCTAAAAAAAATCAGTGTAAAAACTCATGCATATCAATAGAAAGAACTGCGCACTATGATTAAACAAGTCATGCATTTTTATTGGATTTTAACAGCTAAGCCATACTGTAATAGAAAATATGTATTCGCCCACTGTAGATGGGACATTGACCAGTTAGTCATGGGCCAGCAGTAAGGAGGTGTAAAAAGCATTCAGGAGAGAGATGGAGGAGAGAGGAAAATGAGGTGGAGAAAGGGAATGAGGTGACATACACTGTAAAGTAGTGGACTAAGGCATTGTGCTGTCCAGTAATGGAAGTTTCTTTAGTTAAGAACATTTTACAGTAGATATTTTTTTAGTTTTACTTCATTACATTTGAAAGCATCTGCACTTCCTACTCTATTTATTTATTTTTTTAATAAATTGGACTCAAGGAAGAGAACTTCGCACATCAA
>JACN01042671.1:0-18604 GCA_000787155.1 Scartelaos histophorus
ACCAGTTGAGAAAGCACCATCAGAGGGAGTTATCAGAGGAGGCCGTCCACACCAGGAGCAGAGAGTCGTCCGGCGCCACCAGGAACCACCACAGGGTCCAGGGGAGAGATGAGGCCCAAGCACCATCGCCCCACCAGGAGCCCACGGGACAGACCCCTGCAGCAGCAGCAGCCGACCACCGCTCCTGGTGTGGAGGCTCCTACAGAGGAAACACTGGAAATCCTAACTGAAACTAAAAGTGTCTAAAATAAATAAATATAGTAAAACATGGTAAAATATACATAATAAAACTTTTAAAAGTACAAAAATTTCAATCAAAAGCTAAGCTAAAAAGATGGGTCTTGAGCCAACTCTTAAAAACATGAAAGTTCTCTGCAGCCCTGAGTCATGTCTGTGGAGAGGTGTGCCTGCCAATGGACCGATACCGATACTGGTATTGATTATCAGCACCGATACTGAAATATCTGGCATCAATTCCATTGTATTCGCTCAGTTGATATCCTGGTTTGACCTTTTGTTGGATGCAAAACTTTTAACTTGCTAATGTCAGCTTAGAACATTTTATAATGTTTTATTTATACAAAACGGTAAAAAATTTACCTGCTACCTTTGATGAAAATAAAATGCCTTTCTTAGTTTGTATGCTAGGGTGGGTTAATATCGGCAGAAATCAAAAGTATCAATATCCGTACCTGAACTGAAAAAGCTGAATTTGTGGATTTGTTTATTGAATGAAAAGTTCCTCTACAGAGCTTTAAGTATGTTTCTGTGTTGTTGCCGTTGTTTTAATCTCCTGTCTCTCCTGGCTCACCCCCAGCACACGCAGCGGGTGGTGTCCATGTCGCGGGAGGTGGAGGAGATGCGGCGGTCGTTCGAGGACAAGCTTCGCTCCTTCAGCTCGGCGCAGACGCAGTTTGAGCAGGAGAAGAAAGTGGCGCTAGAGGAGCTGAAGGCCGAGCATAGACAGGAAGTCCAAGAGCTCCTGCGCAGCCACCAGAGCCAGAACGCCAACTACAGCAAAGACCAGGAGAAACTAGTGCAACTCCACAAAGCAGAGGTACTGCACAGGGAAAGTAGAGCAGCCAATTAAAAGAAGGACAGCAGGACCAGCGCAGAAAAGTGGGGCAGTTAGACTTATTAAATGCAAAGTGTGCGCTTTTACTTTTTGGAACATACTAAGAAAACTTGAATCAGTGGGGATTTATTTATGTCAAGATTTTGGTTATTGTCTTGTGTGAAAATAGGAACGTTCAACCTGATACTATATACAATTTATAAATGTATAATGCAGCATTTAATTTTTAGTAGTATTTATGTCAATGAGAGCAATTTATGTCTACATACAGTAACATTTAAAGGTAAAGAGAGAACTATTAAGAGAAAACAGAACTATAACTGATGTCGTAAATTTGAAATATAATTACAAAATGTGTAAAGGTGGCTGTACATTGACAATCTACATTGGAAAAGATAAGACTAAATAAATAATCAAGCCATACCAAGACATATAGAAAAAAATAAATTGGATAAGAGTAAAATGATATATTACTGTTTTGGGTGATTTTATTTGAAAGCAAACAGGTCCAGATTTGCATATATTCAAGCCGAAAAACCCAAAGCAACGTTTATCCGTAGTTATTATCAGGAAATATAACCCAGTGATACCTTAATATCTGTTTGTTGACTTGCTCCAGGTGGATTCTTTGTCAGAGCGAGTGGAGGAGCTCAAACAGGATAAGAAGAGGCTGGTGGAGGAATATGAAGCCAAACTCAGTAAGGTAATGGACAACCATATAGTATTTTACAATGTTTCAAATTTTTCTGTCTAATACTATATACAATAATACTTAAAATTGCGTTATGTTTTGTTTTTGGTGCCAATCCATACTACTAGTAAGCTCTGAATAAATATTAGTTTTATGACTGCCTAAATTTGAATATAAATGCCTGTTTAAAGTTAAAATTTTTCATAACATTGTCCAGAATTGTGATTGTTGCTCTGCCAAATGTTCTGGGAAACTGTTAGATAGTTTGGCTCCAGCCGGTGCCCTTGCTCAAAGTGAATTGCTGATGTGCAGATTGTTTCGGGGCAATAAAAGGGAAAATGGTAAAAAGGATCAGATTTAGTGCCGCTTCGAAACCCCATAAATTTCAATAAAAGCACAGTTAATGATATTGAAGCCTGTCGACCACTTTGTCTCCAACTTTCATGGTCTTGTTTTTAAAGATTGACACAGCATTGTTCTGACTATTGACAATGAAGTTAAAATTTACTGATCAGCGAAAAATAAATCTTCCTTTGGATTATTGCCATTCTAATAAACTTAAGGGTCACTTATTTTCCCAAAGAGGAAATTTGCCAGGAGCTTTGTGCAACCGCAGCTAGTTTTAGTCAGTGGTGGAACGTAACCAAGTCAAAATCGTGAAGTACTCCACTTGCATTTTGCATGATACTTTTACTTTTACTCTAGTTTATTTATTTATTTTTTTTGCTTCTATAACTGTATTTTTACTTAAGTAATAAAGTTGAGTACTTCTTTCAACAGTTTTTGGTTTTAGTGGTGGTTTTAGTTTGTAACAGTTTTTAAATGTATCCTCATTTAAATGCTAGCAGGTCTATTTTAACTAATACAACAACACAACCGTGCATATGACAAGTAATACTACTATTTTAACTATAACATAGTTAACATAGCTTTTAGTTTTGGTGAGTTGTTTTTTTTTTAACTTCCTGGTTGGACACAGGCAGCAGATATGACCTATGTATGATGTAATTCAACTCGCACAACTGTTATCTTGAAACTATATTGTAAACAAGGACTAAAGGGCACAATAGTGATTAAACACATACACATGCTAGTAAATTACACTTTTATTTGCTAAATGAATGTTTAAACTGTCAGAAAAATGCTTTCCTTTTGCATAAAGTGTCCCTTTATTTTGGATGGAATTTTCAGTGTTGATGAAACTTTTTTCACACAATCTGCCACTTGGTTGATATCAACCTATGATGAATATTTACTACAGCTACGATCCCTCCAAAGTAGTCATAAAAAGCTTCATGAGGCTGGTGAAAATGATTGTATCTGTATGATTGTCCGTAAGCGACAGCCCCTCTTCCAGGATCCTGTCATGTAAGGGAATAAATAAACATCTTTCCTCCATTAGTATTCATACTCCATCTCCCTGCTCCCATAGGCACAGGCCTTTTATGAACGTGAACTGGAAGCCATGAAGAGGACTCAGCAGCTGACCGCAGACAACCTCCTGGCCTGGAAACGCACAGAGGCCGAGCTACGACGGGAATTCCAAACCCAGGAAGCGGCTCTACAGAAAACTTTGGGTAAACTACGGACGGAGCTGGCCAGGGTCACGGACGAAGCAAGGGAAAACCGAGAAAAATCCCACAAACTCCAATCTTCACTCACTGCCGCAGAGAGCTCCATCAAGGTAAAGGTCCGGGTGGGGCTTGTAAACATTGCTCATATTTAGGGTTTTTATAGATGTGTCTTTATGAGGCTATTTCAGCTACAAATTTAATACACACTGTGTCCTCTGGAAAAGACAATAAGCACGGATCGTTGTTTCTGTAGGCTGCCCTTGTGTTTGCTGAAGAGATCAAAATTTATGATCCTTGTTCAAAGAATTTTACTGTGAATACTTTCAGTACAGTTGTTCCATTTTGTAGTTGGCACTTGAACTCAAAGTAATTTAGAACATACTTATACTTATACAAATACGTATTCAACAAACTCAGAACTGTTCTAGACACTGCTCAAAACTTTATACACAGAGATAACCTTACTATATCCATGGTTTTCAGAATAATGGGAAATTAGGAATGTGGCTGTCATGATTAACGATTTCAAACCAAACAGCATATCTTTTGAATAGGAAAAATATTTCCTATTCTAACAAGAAGCTGAATACCCAGCTCTCCTGCACCATATGCCACATAGCCAGAGGTAAAATTGAATTGAATTGTGTTAACAAGAAGTACATTGTAAAGGCGTGTATCAGTTAGACACATACAGAATGCATTTGTGTTTTGTGTCACTGACTCAGATCTAATTATCCAAGTTGTGTTTGACAATGTAACAAGAACCCAGTGCCTGTGTACCTGTGAACAATTCCACCCTTTCCCTATTCTACAATAACCCAAACTATGTAATTGTGGCTTTCATAATGCATTGTGTAACCAACATACAACCTTTTAGTACATACATGGAGCTTTATGTATATCTAGTCAGAAAATAAGAGAATAATTCTGAATAATTCAAAACAAAATAACATAACATAGTGATTGAAGTATGTTTTTGGAGTTAATACCCCTTAGAAGTGTAATACTCCCTCTTTAAAAGACTTTACAAAGACCACAGTTTTATATATTGTGCAATTTTATATTTTTATTTGATAACGTTGCTCCCAAGAAGTGCAGAGAAACTTTTAGTCCTTGAATCCCACCTGTCTGTCTACAACACCCTTATTGTGTGTGAAATAAAAATGACTTCTTATGTACAAAACTGAATTTTCCTCTCCAAAATATTCCAGTCATTAACTTAGAAAGTCTTTGGGAGTGACTCATAGGATTATCTCCACGCATGAACAAAGGGCTGACGCGTGCTCCGGGGAATTGGTAAAGTAGGTCTGTTTTGTTGTTCAGATTTGCTCAGAAGGTTGTGAAATTATACCTGATTGCACAAGTTTTTTAGTTGCTGCCGATCAAGGTCAGCTATGCCTGGAGTTAATAATTTCATTAGCTAGCGGAGCAATTAACTGTAACCCAGATAAGGAAGTGACAGGCATTGTGGAGCTCTGCAACATTCCAGCGCGCTAAAGAAAGGGATGAGAACACAAACCTGAGTGTCAAATCATTACAAATATCACAAATGTTGGAGAAGGCGAGATCACAGTAATCTTTTAATAAGTGCTCAGTCTGTGAACATATCTTTTAATCCCCCCTCTCCTGCTATGAGTTCAGAGTGGAGAAGAAATGATTTTGGGAATTACCGCAGAAGGCTGAAAGAAGGCGTTTTTTAATCTTCTGATCATGTCCTGTTTATTAGGACTTATGCAACATTAGAGTAATTTCAGTAGATTAGTTAATATTCTAGTCTGTATGAAACTAAAGCTGGATGCATTTCATTGCAGTTAACATTACATTACCTAACTTTCCTGGTCTTTCCATTACCTGCTTGTCTCCATGGAAATTTGTCTAATATGTTCCACAGTATGGCAGATGAGCGAGTAGGGACGTAACTATATCTGACTCGACACAATATTTATCAGGATATTTTGTGGAGACTGACAAAACTGTTAATATGCTACTTTTTAAAATGTCTTGAAAAGCCTTTGGTACTGTTATAATACAAAAAATAAGGTTTAAAAGTGCTCAGTAACAGTTATTTCTTCATGTAGTCTGCACTGAAACAGCAAAGGATCATGGTCTATGGAGTTCTCTCTGTTTATCTGTAGTTCTCGATTGCTGCACCATAATAACACATTTAAGCAAAGACACTTGTGAGCTGACTTATTGTGATGGATACAAGCAAGTGGCATACACTATACCAGAAATGTTACACAGTGCCTCTTTAAATGATTAATGGCTGGGTTTATTGATTTCACTGGCAGCTCATGGAGTGAGAAAATAGGCCTGTGTTTAATCAACTTGTAATGCATTTTTTAGTATTCATAATGTATAACACAGTATATCAACTCTTTTTCAGTGATGCTTTTAAACTTTCTTTTACAACTTCTTTTAAAATGAAAATATTGCCCATTAAAGCTTTTGCTTTGATAGGTACATTACATTCTACAGTGAAATCTGTGCCCTTTTAATTTTGCCAAGACAAGCGCTTGAATAACATTTCTGACACCAAATTGAAAGGCCACTAATCTCAGGAGACTTAATTACTGCTGGAAATAGAGCCATCAAATGGAGTTACCACTGGTGTGATGTGAGGAGGGGGGCTGTGTCATCATGGACATCATGGCTTCCTCAATCTGTGATCCAAACATAATTGTGCGATAGGCTCGGCAAATCATTTGAGAAACACTGCAAAAAATACTGGATTAATTTAAATAGTTCTGACAAGCTTACAGCAATATGCAAAAAAACCTAATATTCTTTAAAGAACAGGTATGTGACTTCTATGGGGTATTAACTGCACACATACACATTTACATATTTAGACCCCCAGTGTTATCTTTTATTGGTTTGAAAAGGCTGTATTTGCTGAACGTATTACCATTTTAACAAGTTGATCGCTGTGCTAAGTCACTGGTTGGTTTCAAAAGCTTTTAGAAAGACTACACAATAGATCACTAAAATATACCTGGTTTTATTTGTATATAATTTAATAGAAATGAGGGCCATAACCAGGCCAATTTACAGTGAAAAAAGGATATCTAGCAGTAATAAAACCTCGTGGCATCTTTGCAGTAAACTGAATACACTTTTAGACAAAAACTAGACAAAGCTATTAAAAGTGAGATCATTTTCTTCATTTCCAAAATAAGTCTGAGTTTGAACACTAATTATGATCCCTGTCTATCCAGAAAGTAACATAACATCTAATTAGTTGAGTTTTTGGACTATGCCGTTGCTTAGAAAATAAACTATCTCTGCTATTCTTATTTTGGTTCATTTTTCAACCTGCCTGTGACTGCTTAATTAGCTGCTTCCACAATGAAATATGTGACAGTGTCATCAGTGCACAATTAGCATTTAGCTCACACAATGTCTTGATAAGCTGTACAAAAAGCATGAAGGTAATTTACTTGAAATTTCAGGGCTTAGAAATATCAGAAAATGCAAAAAAAAAAAAAAAATTGCTTACCTTTCAAATTCTGAACAAATGTTTAACCTATACTGTACATTTAAAGGGATTTTTCATATAATAATAAAAAGTCTTCATATAAAAGTCAAATTTAACTTGCACCAGTACAAATATATTTAAAAAGCAAAGATCTAAATGAGATTGCTGTGTGCTGTCTGTTTCTAATTCCAGAGCATTTTTTTCATCTGCAAACAGGAAGTGAGTTTTGTGCTCTGTTAGCATAGATGTTGTTAGACGTGTATGGCAAAAATTCTACTCTGGTTTCTGAAAGTCGTGCAAAGCATCTCACCAGTGAATAATTAGTATCCAAGGAATATATTCAGAAAATGAGGAATAATTTTAACTTTTTAAAAAATGAGCAAGTTTCTGTGTTTCTCTTTTTAAGGCAGTAAAAATGAGGGAAGCTCTTAACCTTCTTTACCGCAACCACTAATTTTCAGAGTCTAAATGGTCTGTTTCTGCTCTTTTAATGAACAGACTGTCTTATCCAAACAGCGGGGTCAGCAGTTCAGCCCACCTGCCAGAGCCCCACTGGCATCACTGGAGTTCACCTCTTCACATGTGTCTCCTTTAATTTGCACCGAGCTCCTCTGTGGTTATTATCATAGCGAGTTCCATTGTCTTTGTGGTGGCAGCAGTAATTAAGTTTGAGGCTGCCTGTTTGATGGGACTGAAAGATGTGAAATTGCCTCTCATGATTCGGGCTGGAGGAGAGCGCACCAGATTACACTGCACTATACATGTGTGAGTTTGAGTGAGCGAGACTCCGTCAGAACTCCCCCTCAAGTCTAGTTCTTATTAAATCAACTGCAGTTATCATTTATGTCCCTTGCATCAGTATTACCAATATATGCAAGATGTTCGAGAGCCTTGTCGTTTCAGATCGGAATTAACTTCACATTTTTATACGCATTTGGCTTTAGCTGATGTATTTCCAGTTTGAAAATGAAATTATGATTAACGTATGTGCCTGTTGCCCCCTGTTGGCAGTGGTAGGGACTGAAGCATGTTGACCTGGCACAGTAGCAGCATGGCTATCAAAGAGTTTATACAGTTTTGAAATGATTATGAGTTATTCAATTGATTATGAGAACAAGTCCATTAAAAGGGCGTGTTCAGAGGAGAGACAAAATGACAAAATGCCTTAAATATTATGTAAAAACATATCTAGAGCTGTGTTTTCTTTCATTCATACATGTTTGAGTAATTCTTTATTATCATTAATGATCTCCAGAGCTCAAAATGCTCAATTTCACCTTCAAGAGGTCAGCAGCTGCCTTTTGCCTTTAGTTTAGCAGAGGCAAATCCAGGGCTGAAATCACCAAAATAATTCTAGTCAAGGTGTATGTGGTTTAAAAACACTGTGGAGCATTTCCTGTATTGCCCCGTGACATCACAAGGTGGAAAAGTGTTTTCTGTTTGAGAGAAGGACCTAAATATAAAGGGTTTGTGTGTTAAACATGTCAGAATGAAACAAAGCACAACTCCAGGTATGTTTTGGATGAGGAAAGTGTAATTTGAGCCTTTTAAACCATGCATAGTAAAACTAAATACTGTTCTAGGTATGTTTTTAGAGTCCATAGACACATATTCTTTCATTTTCAGTTAAACCTATCTCTGCTACATTACACATCTCTTCAGCACCATTTTACATCTAAAAATAAACTCTGCAATTCTCCTGAAACCTCTCTGTTTACACCACTATTCCACTATTAACCTTTGCTAATTGAGTTCAATGTCCAGTCCACACCAGTGTTGATCGTCTGCTGTCTTGACTCTGGTCCAGGACCTGAACAAGCAGCTGGACGAGGTGACCCAGAACTCAGAAATAGTGGAGATCCGCCAAAAGGAGGCTGAGTGCGAGCTGGAGGCCGCCAGAGATCGAGTCCAACAACAAGCCACGGAAATCCTGCTCAAAGCCAGTAAGACTCGCACGTTTCACTGTATAGCACCTACTTAGCGCTTCCCACATGTGTAAGGTAACGCTTCGGCATTATCATTCAGCCATCTCTAAACAGCGTAATGGCACTTTGCTGTATAATGAATTATGCTGCGTTTTAACGTGAGTGCTTTCTCGAATGGTAGAATCTCATTTAAGATCTCGAGATGTCTCTTTATGGGTGGGTTGAATAGTGAACGCTAGGCCTTTCATGATAATTACTATATCAACTTCAATTTAAGAAAGCTACTAAGAAACAGTATATGTCCACAGAGGGGGGATTTTGTGTACTTTTTTTTGGAATACAATAATATTTCAGCTATAAAAGTTTGAATAAGTGACCTCTATGGCTAATTAATGATAAATTCTGCTTATTTGTTACAGCTCATGCCTTTTAACGATAATGGTTTACTGGGATTATCCTGCATTGTTATAGTGTCATTGGTGTAAAGTAGTTTATTATTGCAGTAGCATCTCTGTAGCAATATATTAGGCTTCAAAATGTGTTATCATGATAGGCCCAGTGAGAGCAAAAATATGTAAGGGTGAGCAATTATGGGAAAATATACAATTTAGCGAATACAGAAGACTTACAACTAATATTGAAAAATTAGTGTTTATTTCAGATTGCACATTATAAACTCTTCCAGTAGATGAGAACAAAAGAGTTAAATATGAAGAACTGTTTAACTAATACAAGAATCACATGTATTTCAGAGCATGTATGTGTAGTCTACTGTAGGGTTAGGGTATTTTAGAACTATATTTATATAATAATACATACAATTTCAGAATGTGCAGAAAAATGTGCTTCTTTAAGGCCCCATATTACGCCATTTTCTGATCTGATGTTATAATGTTCTACTACTTCTACTACTGCTTCTTTGGAAATGCAGACAGACTAAATAAAGGATTCCTCAAAGATGGGTGAATGAACGAAACTAAACACAACTCCAGGTATATTTTGAGGAGGTAGCAACATTCCAACATGACTGACAGTTCACAATAATCAATTTTGCGTAATATAGGACCTTTCATCTTGCAGCCTTAGTCAGAACAATGCTTAACTTAATTTGACTAACAAGAAAATTACCTTTTGCAGTGGAGATGTTTGCAGGATGTACATAAAGTAGACCAAAGCACTAAATGCACCTGACAGAGGCATTAATAACTGTGTGAACTAACGGTGCTCATTAGTTTAACCTGTCAGGGCCTTTGCTCAATGACAGATAAAAGTGATTCATGGGCTTCATTAAAACCAGGGCAGACAGATGCGTCCACATGCACGTATTTGCTCACATCAAAATGCTTCAGCACGAACCCGGTCAACACTTACACTAGATTCATTGCTGTGCTTAAATCAGGTCTGTTGCCAACTGGAACCTTTTCATACCAGTTGCCAATAATTAACAAGAAATAATAGCTTCCATTTACTCATTTGTTTCTATGATGATAGTGATTTTTGTTTGCCACAGACTAGATATTTTGTTTTTGTTGTGCTATTAAACTTATTTTATATTGCTGTTTTTTAAAAAAAATCTAATTAAAAACAGCAGAATTATTTTGTCTTTTCCCAATCTTCAGCCTCATCATTAAAGAAGTTACCAGTACATGAAATGCCTAAATAAAAGTGCAAAAATCTCTCTTAAACTAGATACTTATTTCACCAAGTATCATTCCTAAAAATAAGTTACATAAATTAGGACTTTTCCGAATAGATTGAGAGTAGTTTTAATGTACATGAAAACTATTGTTAACAGCTACTATAATTTAGTGTTTTGAATTAAAAAACAACAAAGTGTATGTATTATTTTAAATCATCATTGGGGTATGGAAGCATTAAGTACTGACCCGTTTCCCTAGTATTACAATCAACTTTGAAAAAAAACAAAACAAAACAACAAAAAACAACACACCACCCAGCATCATTTAAGTATATTCATAGTTTCTTCTGCTTGCCACACTGACCGCTTCATCTCCCTCGGTGTGCGCCCCCACCAGGTCAGATCAGCAGCCTGCAAGCCACACAGATGACCCAGGAGGCGGCCATAAGGGACCTGGACAACGAGCGCAGCCGACTCAAAGACAAGGTGCTTCGGCTGGAGGAGGAGAGAGAGGCCACGCTCACCCAAGGACAGGCGCTGGACGACCGCCAGAAGCAGCAGATTCAGTCTTTAGAGAAGGTAAGAGTGTGGATATGCCTGCCACCGTGACCCTACAGACTTATGGTTTAGTATCTGATCGAAAGAACTGCCTTTTCTTTGCACTAGCAGGGATTATTTTCATATGGGTCCGTCAAATACCTTTCTCCATGGAGATTTTATCACATTGTCAGGAATGTTTCATAGTATGACATTAAACCTTTCATGGAGACCAAACCTGTGCCAGCATGTTTTTCTAGGTATTTTTGAGCTATAAAACAACATGTAATTAAAAAAATCTAAGATACAGTTGGTTTTTAATGTCATGCTGTGGAACATTTCAGGCAGAGCTATGACATATCCAGAAATAAGCTGGTGACGGACCGCCAAACAAAAAGTTACACCTTTAAAATGTGTTATTTTGACCTATGTGTGGGTTTGTATTCACATCAGACACACCGCACGAGGCAGGGTTATGAATCAGTAAACACTAGTTACAATGCAGAGAGTCACTTCTACACGATTCACCCCCGGCCCCAGTATTTTATCTTCAAAATTGAGGATTTGGAGCTATGTCTTCATGTACAGTACATCCTGATAACTTCAACTAGTCAAGTATCATTGTTTGATGCAGTGGGTGTTTTGTGTGTCATCGAGGTCTAGACTTGTCGTACCCTCTTTAGAGAAATGACGACCCAGTTTAAAATGCCATGGCTATAAAGAGCATCAGGATACTCTAAAAAGACGAGAATATTTCTTAGGGGTTCTAGAAAAAAACATTAGGTATAATATTATGTAATGTAAGTAGTTTATACCTTACATTTTGCAATAAAAGTGAAGCGACTAAATAAGAATCCAGTGCCAGTCAAGATCGATGCTTGATGCTCTTGACGTGTTATAGACTCTACATACATCATAATTATGTCAAAGCATTGTTCATTTCAGGACAATACTCGTATACTCAAACTGTAGAAAATACCTTCCGGCACAACAAAACTAACTATTTCTCAGTCTGCATATTTTCCTGCAAGTCTTTGTAAACAGATGAACACAGCGAGCTCTCTGCACGGCTAAGACAAAGGACACTCATTTTACTGTGTTCAGACCCAGAACAGTAAAAGGCCAAAACAGAAATCCATTTTTCTGAGCGCCGGAGCAAACCTAAAGCCCACTCGCCCCGAAAATACAACAAACGCATTTTATTTTCAATCCTTTTGTTTTTATTTTAGCTTTGTCACTGCACCGACTTTTTATATGCCTGTGTGTAGTTGGTTATCCTTGTGTCCTCCTGTGAGGTCACTGCTAAGCCTCTAATGCTGTGAAAGGAGCATTTGACTACTGTTGCATTGGGTCCACAGCGGAGGCATGGGGAAATATTAAGTTTTTATGTTTTGCCTGTTGTCATATAAACAATAAAATGCACATAAAGTTAATGTCCATTGCGAGGAAGAACAGATGTTTAGATAATGAACTCTATGGTCTCAATTTATTGGCCTATTTCTTTAAATCCCTGCAACTTTATTATACAGTAAGAATATCATAAGCCCTATGGATGAGCAATAAAATTAATAATTTACTATCTATGTTCTAGGAGTCGGCATTAATACTGCCAAAAATGTTGATAGTTTTATATCCCAATAACAATTTCAGTAGGCAATTATATACATCAGTGTTTCTCAAACTTTTTCGAACCAAAGGCCATTTTGATGTTAAAAAATAAGCTGCGTACCATCTATCCTGTAAACACGCCCCGTACCTTCAATACAAATTTAAAAAAATTATTATGATTGACTTATTCATGTTTAGTTGCTGATATTGACACATTCTCAAAGGACTTGAACAAACTCAAAAGTCAGAAGAATGTTACTATACTGCAAAGCTATTGAAATGAGAACATTTCTAAATGCTTATAAAATATTAATGAATTGCTGTAGTTGAGGTTTAACTGTCAGACCAATGTGAAATGACTGTAAATTACACACAAAAGTGCAGAAACATATTCAGAATGATGACTGTTGCCATAGAGAATAGCAATTTAAAACAACAAAATAGTACAGTATATCTTTTGCGTGGTGCAGCGTCCTCAAAATGTCACTCATAACATCAACTCTTTTTGTAACATTTTATTATAAACAATTTACCCGATATAAACAGCGTCCTCTGTATTACCTACACACTTCTTATGTCAATCACGGCTTCTTTCCAACTTCCAAAGCTGTAACTATTTCAAAAAACAAAGCCTGTGAAAGGGCAGATGATGTAACAAAGAGTGGAGTCAGCTCTGCGCTCTCAGCAGGGGGCTAAATGTCAAGTGGAGCTGCTTCATGTGTGTTTGGTGGTGCTTTTATGGGTGACATTTGTGCAGTGTGATCCTGTGGGAGCCACCCAAGGGCCCCCCCACCGAGCCCTCGTCTGCTGCCCGCTCCCCCCTCACTGCCTCGGGATAACGGGAGATCACGAAACTATTAAATTTTACCATCGCATTGTTAAAGTGCCCGAAAGGAGAGAGCGGTTTAGTGGGTTTTGTGGAGTGGATGTCATGCAGGCAGAATGCAGCGGTTGTGAAATTAATTACTTAGGATATAAATGTTTATTATGTAGAAGAGCATTCGTTTTGGAAGATGCTCTGACTAGCTAACAAAGATCGAAATGTGATGGAGTGAGATGCAACAGCCACAAAAATATATATAAACTATTAAGAATGCTCCATAACGCTCAGTCTGAAATGAAATGTCCCATCGATAGTTATTAACCTTGACTTTTAAAGAACCCATATTGCGTAATTTGGTGATGTGTGTTGTTGTGTTTTGTTTTGTGCACACAAACTCTGCATATTTAGGCTGAGCTCTTCTCTCAAACAAAAAACACTCTGTTCCTTCTTGTGATGTCATGTGGTAATGCTGAAAATGCTCCATTTTAAAGTTTCACGCACCTTCACTAGAATCATTTCAACCATGGAATTTACAATCCCAGACCTGTTAACTTGAAAACTACCACTACATGACTACATGACATAACAATGTGGAACAGGGCATTTTGAGCTTTGGAGATGTAGACAGACTAATAATACTGAATGAAACAAAACACAACTCCAAGTATGTTTTTGATGAGGTAACAACATTATAACATGACTTAAAGCTCAGAAGAGTCAATGCTGCAGAATGACAAATGCAATTTTATGTTCTTCTAATTACTGGTACTTGATTTGGTGGGATAGTACATGTGGTAAATATTTATCCTAGTTTTAAATCAGTCAAGTAGCAGTTACAGGAAGTAGCGTTGAGATTTTAAACAGAATACCTCTACCTATGTCGTCGTCACCAAAAATTACATCCAAAATACATGTACAATTAACGAGCAATTCTGGCAATTTATACCTTTATTTAACAAAATAAAGGTGTTGTAAGTTATTTTTATCTAATCATACCTATTTTTAGAATTTAGATAGGTGTTGAACTAGAAAAAAAAAAAAACAAAACAGTTATGTTGTATCTAATTGTGATTAACATGCGATGTGCAGTTTGATGCCTGCATATTGGCCACTGTTCTGTCCTCGCTCTCAGGAAGGCCTCTCTATGCTCACGGCTGTTTTCTCTTTTGTTTATGTCTCTGCACTGGTGAGTTCCCTTTGGGTTTGTCTGGCCAAATGATCTCACTGCAGAGTCCTGCCCTGACCACCGCCACGGACGCCCCCTCAAAAAGCCCCCGGTACACAGACTGGACCATAAAGCAGTTTGAAATGAGTTTTATGATTCAGCTTCTCAACTACTGTTAATGGTACAAATAAAAGTCATAGCTGTTTTCTGCAGTTTCTTTTTATTTGTTCATAGAAAATAAAACTTGGAGATGATATAAACCGATACTAAAATACCAAAATAAAGTTTCTTGCTCTAAGTACCTTTTAGTAATGTGGTGATGTCATACTCCCAGATGAGGTGCAAGAGACAGATTTCTTTACTGATTACACTTTATACGTAAGGAATATCCAGAAGGTAAATGCACAACTGTTGAACTTGTTATTAGGCCTGTCATGGTGACTAAGCATGATGGCTGCAAAGAGATATTCTGTTAAATGAAAATACTGAAACTACTTAATGCCACTGACACAATAACAACATAACAATGACAATAAAGCAATAAACCATCATTAAAAGGCCTGAGCTGCAAATAAAAGAATGAAGCAAGAGCCACAAATGTAACCTTTTCAACTTTGTACAGCTCAAATCTATTTTTATTACAACAAAAATACCCCAAATCTCCCAATTTTTGTGAAGAAATTGTACACACGATAAATATTAGTCCCCAGATATATTGTTTCAGCATTCATATATTGAACAATAAGTTGATATAGTGATTATTGTGACATGAATAATAATAGTTTACAATTATTTACAAAAAAAGTCTACTCTGGCATATGATAATACATTTTTATCAAATGATGCGTTGTGTAAAGTTGCCTCCCTGTCAACAAACAGTGTGTTGATTATGTGACATACTGTGGTTGCAGCTTGTGGTGCTAAAGGCTGTGTCGGACCATCTCTGTCTTTGTCAGTGCTCCATCTGGATTCTACCTCATGATGTTCTCTGATGATAATCAATAAGACAATTACAGCGTCCACAGATGGAGGCCGCTCTCAGACACTCCGCGTTTAGCCAGTGGGGTTTAACCAATATCTCAGATGAATGTTAAATGGCTAAATGGAAGGATTGATTGACCGCCTGGGCTTTTGTAAACACTTCTGTTCTGTACTGCGCAATTCACCTTATTTCAGAAGTTGCTGTGAGCACTGCCACCGTCATTCGGGTTGTATTATTTTGTGTGGGGCTGCTGATTTTGATCGCAAATAAGTTCTCTATGGACTACAAAGCTGTGTGAAAGCCTCCCAGGGAATTGGTGCGTTTTCACTTGTTGGTGCACATAAACATTGAACATTTTACCCAGATCAGCTTGATTTATACCATATGATACAGGGGAAACTTTTCTCTTATTCTCCATTTTAAATGAATGGGATTCTTACTTAACTGAAAGTGCCACCACAGCAAAAGTGCAGTTTAGTAGCATTTAGAAAAGCAAAAGTGCTTAAGGTAGAATAAGGTGAATAATGAAATAGTGAATAAAGAAAAAGTACTGTTTATTCTATGGTTCACTTTGAAAATATCTTAATTGTTGCCTTTTTTGGGACTCAATGTGAATGTCTTGAATCGTTACCAATCCTTAAAGGACCTATATTATACAAAATTGAGTCTTGCAAAGTTTAAGCCATATTAGAATGTTGGTACCTCATAAAAACATACCTGGAGTTATCTTTTGTTTAGTAGAAATGGGAAATTCCAGGACTGAAATTATCCATATGATTCTCGTGAAGGTTTATGGAGATAAAAAACACAGTGGAGCACTTCCTGTGTTACCACATGACATCATCAGGTGAAATAGAATGTTTTCAGAACAGAAAAACTCAGCCTAAATTCATACATTAAACATGTGCGAATGAAACAAAACACAACTCCAGGTACAGTATGTTCTTGAGGATACAACATTATAACACAGATTAGAATATAATGTAATATGGTCCCTTTAATAAGACCTGTGCTTTAATATACTGTACCTATTTTCCTGTCGTGAACCCCAGCTGAGACCCAGCTGAGACCTTTCCCCTCATTTACATACAAGGTACTTTGTGGTTTCAGGCTCTTCGCGAGGAGAGAGCATCTCACGAGAAGGACGTAGAGAGCCTTCGAGCGCGTTACGAAGAGGAGGCCAGCCAGATGAAGGACGGCCAGGCTAAAACACTGGAGGAGGTGTCCAAGAAGCACCGCGTGAGCCTGGAGAACGCACTCAACAGTGCAGAGAAGGACAAGACCCGGCTGCTGGCGGTCAGTGCACCATACATCGCTCATAACACATAACACGGACGCTCACCAGGGACATTATGTAAGGCTTATTTGTATTTAAATGGGCTCATCTGAATCTGGAGCCTGGGGTTACAGCTAGTCAGATCAGCCAAACACTATGTGCTATGACAGGTTCACCATAGGGTTTATAATTAATAGTATGTTGTCTCTGCAATGGGAATACGAGCATCACAATATAACGCCCTCTGAAGCTCTCTTTTAATCAACAAGAACACAATGGTTAGTATTAGTGTTAAGTCAGTATCAGCACTTTCTCATTCTTCTCAATTAGTGACACAAGTGTTTATATCCAGCTTCTCCAAGTATAAAAAAGAATCACATATTTGTTCATAGAAAGGTACATTGTGTAACATTTCTGATGGAGGGTCTAATCACATATTTGTTCATATAAAGGTACATTGTGTACCTCAATAAGTCAATCCATCCCGCATTTACTCAGTAACATGGGTTTTTATGTGTCTAAAATGTTCCAGTGTTACATTAAGTCAATCCATCCCGCATTTACTCAGTAACATGGGTTTTTATGTGACCCTTAAAATAAAGGTAAAAATCGGACATGGAACTTGGCTCTATGGTCACCTGCTGTCTCCACAGAAATAAATACATGTAATGTCATACTGTGGAACATTCCAGGCAGTATCTCCATGGAGAGAAGAAGGTGACAAAGTTACACAGTGCACCATTAAATGTTAAATTACCCCTAAAATAATTGAACCCTCACATGAGATGCTAATCAATTCAATGTATTCAGTTACTATTGGCCAAGGATTAGGAAGTGCATGGTTTGCATGCTAGTTGTTGGCATGACCTTAACAGCCTGTACCCACTCTGGTCTCTAAAAGTTCTGAAATTTCTCTTATAAATAATCATGGTGAATAATTGGGGTGCTCAAAGTGCTTCAGTAAGGATAACTTTGAATCACTGCAAACCGCTGAACCTTTTCTGTTTTGCACACATTTAAGATGGTCAAAATCAAATACACTGACTTTGAACCTTGCTGACTCATGGAAACATTTTTTTGATTTTTGGTCCACTGTAAAAGTAATTAACCACACTAGTATCCAATAGCTGCATTGATCTCAGTGTCTTCACAATGTGCACTAAAATGGAAGTCATGTGGAGAGCAGCTCCTTGGGTTATGGAGATGGCTCAGATTAATTTTGAGATAGTCGCATGTTGTGTAATCAGCGTTTGTTGCCCGCAGCGACTGAACAGCTGGATGCTGTTTTATCGAATCACACAGACTCTCTTCTTCTTCTTCTGCATGGTGGAAGCACGGCTATTTTTATAAAGTTCCAGATGTCAGGGATGAGTTTTGAGACCTCAGTCATGTGTGGCACTGCAATCATGTTGTCTCTATACAATCAGACGATTTCAGGGGCACAGTGGCAGAGTTGTTAGCCTCTTCACGCAGATTCACACGTATATAATAGCTGACAAGCAATTTCTCCACATAGTACCACTACCCCAAGACGTGCAAAGCTCGTATTAGAGAATGAATCAATCAGATGTGACAGATTTCCAGGCTATTTATATTTAAAGTGATTATAAGAGTTTACCATTTTCCCATTTTCTATGTTTCAAATTTCCATACTAAAGGTAATTCCATAATGCTACCTAGTAACCATGTGGTACACTGGGCCAAAAAATATAATCTGAT
This sequence comes from Scartelaos histophorus, assembly GCA_000787155.1. Taxonomy (NCBI): domain Eukaryota; kingdom Metazoa; phylum Chordata; class Actinopteri; order Gobiiformes; family Gobiidae; genus Scartelaos; species Scartelaos histophorus. The sequence continues at coordinate 18,493 of JACN01042671.1, forward strand.
GAATGCAGTTAATAATGTTTAAAGTATTCAAAAAATGTGCGTTTTTGTGTACATTGTGCTAAAGTAGAACTCTATTTCCTGTAATTTTTAAACATATTTTTCAACTTTTCTT
>KN495869.1:5502-18608 GCA_000787155.1 Scartelaos histophorus
AGGTCGTGACAGAGATAAATCAAGATAAACCCATTTGGACTAAACAGGGCTAAACAGAGGAGTAACCCATGGCTTAAAGGTCCACTATGTAACATTTCTGGTAATGCCTCTGTTTGTTTCCATGGAGATGATCAATGTCATACTGCTCAATAACAGGTATTTTAAAGGCTCAGAAACACCTCTAAAACATGCATTGTTACTGTGAGCAGGGTCGTTTTTCCATGGAAACCAAAACTAACTTGGGTCTATACCAAGCCCATAATAAAATATACAGTCCTTCAGAGACCCCTGGTAACGGGGCTTTTAAATGTCTCTAAAACATTATGACAGATGGCAACAGTAACATGTAGTGTAAAACTGTTGACATGTGTGTTAGAGCCCCTCCCAGGCAAAACAATTAAAAATGCATAACATTTCAATATCTCGAAATTGTATTTTAAAAATGTATGAATTTGTGGGGTGGTGACCATATATGGGCGTAAGGGTCCTTTCTGGAGGTAGACAATCATATGTTGCTCCTCTTGGGATTCAACGCTTGTGTTAATAATTGATCTTTTAAACAGTCTTTCTAGAAGCCGCTAGATACAGAAAGAAGTAGAAAAAAAGATCTACAAGTGTTGGCCCAGAACATTGGGTCCACAAACTAAAATAAAAAAAAAAAAGTAAAAAAAAATGCGTGAAAAATCCCTCAGTCGCCCAAGTAGAATCCATGGCAAAAGGAAAATAAATTTGTGAAGAAGAAGAACTGAACTGAGTTTGCATGAGCTGCGAAACGTATTCAACCAAATAACTTTTGTCCTGTCGACAAATTTATTTTCCTTTTGCCTATAAAAAAATGCATTGAATAACTATTTGTTTAACTTTTACATTTTGTGATTTGGTTGTTGCCGGTGTGGTTTTGAGGTACCTCGCACTACTGCACATGCACATTACCCCAAACAGTGAGGCAGAAGTGGAGTAACAAGTAACATTTAAAAAGTGTATTGGTTTTCTTTGTGTGATTTGACTTAAGCCTGTAATCAATGATGTGCATGTTGAATGTGCAGAATACCTACATTAGATGATTGAATAGTTTGGATTTAATATTTGATTTCATTGTTATCATTTTCAATTTGTTGTATTTTATTTTGTTTTCATGTGTAAAAAACATTGCCACTTTGTTTAGAAAGGCGCTGTATAAATATATCACTATATTATAATTTCCACACTGTAGCCTGATATTAACATTAAATATATATTTAACGCTACCTTTAGTCGGAGGCCCTGTTTGAGTATAAGATGAATAAATAATAAGTTGATGAAACAGTTGAAATTTGACGTAACTAATAAAGTGTGATCGCCGTGTACAAACAGCATCAAACCCACTATCTCTAACCCAAAGAAATATGTTGTCAAACTGGGAGGTTCGCTTTATTGGATCTATACAACTATAAACAGATAAATGTAATGTAGGTGAGTTCGACAGGAGCATGAATCGATATACATCACTGTCAGTTTAGGCAGCTCATTTCGACAACAACAACACAAACAGAAGCACTTGTGTGTTATGCAGTATTAACACACAGCAGTTAGCAGTATTCTGCATCTACATACATTTTCAAAGAACACACCATCACATAAAAATATTGACATCCATTTTTGTCAACTCGTCTACTCCTGCTTTGTAATTACATAGACATCAACCATAAGAAGTACATACAGCAGGTTCAAGGTTTGGCAAAGTTTGTAGGTTTGAGAAAAGTAGATATTTCTTATACAAAAGTCAAATCAATGTCTATCAAGATTTCAATTTTTCCACACCCACACAACAAAATACGTGTAAATCAATGACAGCACCGATCCACTAGTGAAAGTGAAAACATAAAAACAAGGTTAAAACTGGTATTTCTCCTCTTTTATCTGCCCACACATTGCTGGCTTTTCCCATTTCTAAACCAGACAAAATTCCTCAAAAACTCCTTTATACCTCCCATCGATTCACATCCGCAGTTTTCCTCAAAAGAATCTGTTTTAGTCCCTCTGAAGCAGGTCGGGAAGAGGCAGGTTAACCCCAATTTGCGAGGGGACCCTGGGCAAATAAAGGTTAATGCAGCCGTTTCAAGAACGCAGAGGTCAGAGGTCACGGAGGAGGCGAAGATGGGAAATAACTAAAGTGAAGGGGTCAAAATACAGACAGCTTTTAGTCAACTTTAAAAGCAATAAAAGCATTTCTGTCAATCAAGGTGGAGAGAAGATATATGTGCTCTGAGGAGTCCAAGAACATCTTATATATAGTCCTGGTTTAGTTCTGTTATTGAGCGATTATAGTAGTACTAATAATCTTGGTTTAGATTTGGTTAGTCCTGGATCAGATCTAGCTAATTGGTAATATTAAGTCCTGGTTTAGTCCAGATTAAGTCTCGGTGTGGTGCAGTATATCCAGTCCAGTCCAGGTTCTTTGGGGTTAAGGGTAGTTCTGGTTCTGATTTGAAATTTGGTGTCTTATCAATGATTATCAAGGCCAAAATAATTATGATTATGATAATTATCAAAAATGCAGACAGTTTAAAATTAATGGATATAAATGATTATAATCTAATGTTATGAATAAATTCCATGTTTAAACAACATTTACATAAAAATAATTGTTCAGTAAGTTAAAACAACCACGATCTAGCAGAGATTATGATGGATAAGTAGCTTTTTTCAGCACATGCTGGTGATTTATGGCAATTCTCTTTGTTGCTGATGATCACAATTATATAAAATATCCTAAAAATCTTTACTGCCCTTTTTATCATGATAAACGATAATATTGAATAATATGAATAGTTAATATTGGTAATAGTCCAGGTTTACTAATGTCCACATGTATTAAATTAATGATTGTAGGACTGCATGATAATGTTTACTGCAATATAAATACTAATGTGATATTTTAGAATATTTTTATGATGCATTCATTTCTGATAAATCAAATCATGGACTTTATAAGGAAGGTTTTGTGTTATTGTAACACATTTATATAGTTTGTTGCTAAGTGAATTATCTCATTAACCTGTATATTGAACAATATTGATAGTTTTGAGTTATACGGTGCAGCCCAAAAATTCTAAACAAATGTGGAGAAATAAAGACGCATTATATTATGATGAGATTAGTCTGGAAAGGAGACTAAGGCTATGTTTACACTACAGGCCAAATCTGATCTTTTTTTACCCGTATGTGACCTGTGGCTGATCCAGACCTTTCATATGTGGAAATAAATCTGATTTGAATCTGATCTTTTGCAGTGTGAACCTGCAAGTCACATTCATCTGACTTGTACAGTGCTGAAATACTCCAGGTGCTATATTGTTTCACTGGAAAATGCAAAAATATAACTAAACTAAGAGGCTACAAGGCAACAAGGAGTGAGAAGTTTTAGATACAGTTTTATATTGGGAAAGAATGTGAGTCAAACTATAGTCAAAAATATCAACAAGCTAATTTAAGGTGAAAGATTAAAATACAAAAGACAAAAGCCTCTGTCGATGTACAAAAAACCCAAAAACAGGACACTTCAAAAACTGATTTGACTCACATTTTACTTGTAATGTGAACAGTCCTCCAAAAAATCTGATTTGCGAAATTATCAGGATTTGGACCTCAAGACCTAAGAGCACTTAAGACTTAAAGCTGCACTATGTAACTTTCTGATTGGTGGTCCATCGTCTTCTTTGATTCTATGGATATGTCACTGCTCTGCTTGGAATGTTTCACAGAATGACATTAAACTGTTCATATTTATTCAATTACATGCAGTTCAAACATACAAAGAAAAACACGTATTCTGACTGTGAATGGGGTCACCTCTCCACAGATCTGACTTGTAGCTTGGTCTGGTCTGGTTTCCATAAAAATAGAAATGTTAAATATCGTACTGTGACACATTCTAGACAAAGCAATAACATCTCCACCAGAAAAGCGGTGAGACAGTTGTGTGCGAAAAGGACTCAGAGACGTTCAAGTAAAGTTAAAATGTTTTACTTTAGAATATTGTTTTGAATAAAAAACATGACATGAGTCAATGACACCTCCTCCACACAGTACGCTGTCAGCTCCCGTCCCCAACACACCACACTCTTCTATTCACCACGTCTTCATTAGGAATCCTCTTTAGTTTGAGTCCAAGGCCGTGTTTTGAATGGGTGGATCTTTATTGATTCCTCAGACAAACACAGAGGCTCGCGGAGGGAACAGCGCAGTGACTTTTAATAAATGCTTCACTTTGAGAGAAAAGGCCATTATTCTGCAAGTGCATATAGCCACGCAAAGGAAACAAAGACTCAAGGACAAGAGGGAGGAGGGGACCAGGTCTGAACTAGAACTGAACCAGGACTAACCAGGGCTAAAGGTCTGAATGGAGATTAACCCAAGATGATTTAAGACTAAATCAGGAGTAAACAGGACCAAAAATATCAAGTATAAAGGACCAACATTAGATGAAATCAGAACTGAACCAGGACTCAACCCAATCCAACCAGGACTATGTCTATAAAGCTACAAAATATATACAACTTTATTAGAGCTAAACGAAGCTAAACGATGCATTGTGTAACTTTTCTGGATATGGATATACATTCTTCTTTAGATTTATTACATGTTAAAGTTTTATATAGCTCAAAAATACATAATAAAACAGGCATTCTAACTGTGAGCAGGGTCGCCTCTCCACAGATCTGACCTGTAACTTGGTCTGGTTTCATCTCCATGATGATAGAAAGGTTTAAAACTGTGAAATATTCCAGACAAAGCAATAACATCTCGATGGAGAAAAGCATCTAACAAACCCTCCACATTAAACCAAAAAGTATTAAAGCAAAACTAAACTAGAACTGAGCAAGATCTAAACCAGGACTAAAAGACTAAAACCAGGAGCCAGGACTAACCCAGAACTTATCCTGTGTTAAAAGCAAGATTAATGAATGATAGTGATGCCTTCTTACATATAAACCACATCAAAAGTTGGACTAAACCCAGAATTGAACCTGGACAACAGGACTAATCTGTGACAAAAACGGATCTAAACCAAATCCACAATGGGACTAGACTGGCTTTAAACCAGGAACAAACCAAAACACATTAATAATTTAAGCTCAAAACAACAAATACGATACTAGATTTAAACCAGGACTACACAAGGACTAAGTCAGGACTATATTAGACTTAAATAAGCACTGAAACAAACTAGGATCTAAATAAGGACGACACAGAGATGAAAAAAGATCAAAACCAGATCTTAACCAGAACATGGACCTAAACAAGAGATCAGAACTGAACCAGGATATGAGGCATTGAGAAGATCTATGGAAAGACAGGATAAATAATGGGGGAGGACCAGCCAGGCGTGAATATATGGGGGGTCCGGGGATAGAGAGAGAGAGAAGAGGGTCTAATGATGGGGGGTCAGACACACATGCAGAGGGGGAGGGGCCACAGAGTCATGTGACCACTCTGAAAGGGAAGCTGGAGCAGAGACTAGTGATTATCTTGTCTGGGAAAAACACTCCACTCAATATTGTGTCTAAATCCCATTTTCCCCTTTGTAACATGCCAGTGTGGAGTTTGACAGGGAGTTTAGGGCCAAAGTGCTGAAGTGGACTGAGTGCTGGGCCACGAACCGCAGGGTTGTTGGTTCAAACCTCACATGTGTAAAATAATAATAGATATATCATCAGTTGATTTGACGTAAACAAATTAACTCCAGGTATCTGGAGTTTAGTGAAGTTCTAGTGTCGTGCACTTCTGGTTTAGACCCTGTTTAGTTCTGATTTAGTTCTGGTTTAGTTCTTGTTTAGTTCTTGTTTAGTTCTGGTTTACTCCTGGTTTACTCCTGGTTTGGGTCTTGTTTAGTCCTGGTTTAGTTCTGGTTTAGTTCTTGTTTAGTTCTTGTTTAGTTCTGGTTTACTCCTGGTTTACTCCTGGTTTGGGTCTTGTTTAGTCCTGGTTTAGTTCTGGTTTAGTTCTTGTTTAGTTCTGGTTTACTCCTGGTTTACTCCTGGTTTGGGTCTTGTTTAGTCCTGGTTTAGTTCTGGTTTAGTTCTTGTTTAGTTCTGGTTTACTCCTGGTTTACTCCTGGTTTGGGTCTTGTTTAGTCCTGGTTTAGTTCTGGTTTAGTTCTTGTTTAGTTCTGGTTTACTCCTGGTTTACTCCTGGTTTGGGTCTTGTTTAGTCCTGGTTTAGTTCTGGTTTAGTTCTTGTTTAGTTCTGGTTTACTCCTGGTTTACTCCTGGTTTGGGTCTTGTTTAGTCCTGGTTTAGTTCTGGTTTAGTTCTTGTTTAGTTCTGGTTTACTCCTGGTTTACTCCTGGTTTGGGTCTTGTTTAGTCCTGGTTTAGTTCTGGTTTAGTTCTTGTTTAGTTCTGGTTTACTCCTGGTTTACTCCTGGTTTGGGTCTTGTTTAGTCCTGGTTTAGTTCTGGTTTAGTTCTTGTTTAGTTCTGGTTTACTCCTGGTTTACTCCTGGTTTGGGTCTTGTTTAGTCCTGGTTTAGTTCTGGTTTAGTTCTTGTTTAGTTCTGGTTTACTCCTGGTTTACTCCTGGTTTGGGTCTTGTTTAGTCCTGGTTTAGTTCTGGTTTAGTTCTTGTTTAGTTCTGGTTTACTCCTGGTTTACTCCTGGTTTGGGTCTTGTTTAGTCCTGGTTTAGTTCTGGTTTAGTTCTTGTTTAGTTCTGGTTTACTCCTGGTTTACTCCTGGTTTGGGTCTTGTTTAGTCCTGGTTTAGTTCTGGTTTAGTTCTTGTTTAGTTCTGGTTTACTCCTGGTTTACTCCTGGTTTGGGTCTTGTTTAGTCCTGGTTTAGTTCTGGTTTAGTTCTGGTGTAGTCCTGGTGTAGTCCTGGTGTAGTCCTGGTGTAGTCTTGATTTAGTCTGGGTTTAGTCCTGGTTTAGTCTTGGTTTAGCCCTGGTTTAGTCCTGATGTAGTCCTTATTTACTGAGTCATACTTACTAAAATATAAAAAATAAATAAATCTTGTAATAAATTTAAAGATGAAAAACCATATTTGTACCATCAGAACTTGTCCTTAAAAACACAAACACACAGATACATATAAAAAAAAATGAATTATAGAGTAGAACATATTTGTCGTTCTTTGTGAGTGAGTTTGCTCTCCTGACCCTAAAGACTCTTGCTCTTCTCACGAGACAGTCCACTGACACAATACTGAATACTTTTACTGAATAGTTTGTACTGAACACGGGGAGATAATGAGCGGATACAAACTCCACAAGATACTGAGACAATGACTCCTCTGTTTTGACTGGAAGAGGAAGAAGAGAGTAGAGCACTGGTGCAGATGGGCTATAGACACATAAGAATATTATTTTAGTTTTCTAACCCTACAACTTCAAAATAAAAGATTTATTTACATGTACTGATTCCGAAGCAAACATTTAAAGCAGATCTATTCTGCAAAATGGACTTTTCAGAGCTTTTAAACCATGTTATAGTCGTTTCCCCACTCCCTGAAAGTTGTATTTGGATTAATTCTTTACTTTATTCTGTACTAAGTTCTCCAATTCCATTTTCTTAATCAGGTAGTATTCATCATATCTATAGGAGGGGCCAAGTCTTTGTTGTGATGATGTTTACAGCTCCCATTGCGAAGTCAGTGGATTTGTTTCTTTTATAAGGTTATTTTAGATCACCATAGCAATTTAAAATACTCAAATGATAACACAATGATCCATGGATGTCATAGATTATAGCTATATAGCACACAAAGGCACAATAGGTCAAAACTCGTTCATTTCAGTGCCGTGATGTGGAGTAAATGCACCTTCCAGTTAACGCTTTTCTGTGGCAAAATACTGTATCTGTGGAAACGTCTTGTGTATTTTCCACCAGCTTCATAAATCTGCCCATCTCAACAGCAAATCTTCATCCAACAAGGTCAACAAAGGACATATTCTGTTCATCAAGAATTTATCCACAACTATCAAGATAAGAAAGACGAAAACTTAAATAAACATCACGGCACTTCCATTCTGAAAAAGGTCTATTCCCCGATTTGTTTATGCATTCCTATTATCTATTCATCAAGAGTTTTTCACAACTTTTCCCAGCACACCACAGCCAACAACTAGCATGCTAAGAGTGCAACAGCATTACTTCCTAGATGCAGACAGCAGATAGTGATCTCAATTTGACCCATAGCAGCTTTTACAAAAGATCTGAGCTGGGAAGAGACAAACTTTAATTTATTACATGGAAAAAATACAGGAATTTGAGTGTAGCCAAATCTGATAAAGCAGTGAATTTATTTATTTAAATAATAGTTAATAAGGCGATTTATTTTAGACACTAATCTGTCCAATCAGAGAGTGGGAGGAACACATACAGTTATAGCATCCCAAACAACTTCTCAAAAAAAAAAAAATGAGTAAAAGTGTGTTCTGACCTGTTCAAAGTGGAGTGTGGAGGAGAGGAAGATGAGCAGCTGTCTTCATCAGGAGATCACTGCAGACACACGAAGAGAAAAACACCGGTTAGCAACACGAATACGGATCAGGTAGGTAAGCTAACGCGCATACTACTGAGGAATAGTTAGCTTCCATCAGACCAGGGAGAGTGGAGTTTGGCGCTGCTATTTATACCACAGGATATTTTTACAGAGAGATCACATCACACAGACTGGACCCTGTACTTCATAAAGGGCAGAGCATATTGTGGTGCGTTATGGTGCAAATGATAACACACTGGATTATGATCAATAACCCCTGACTAGTGGCTATAAAGTTTTGTTTTAGGTTGTGAAGTAAGACGAACTTTTATGATCCCATATTACGCAAAATTGACTCTTGTGAGGTTTAAGCCATGTTAGAATGTTGTTACCTCATAAAAACATACCTGAAGTTGTGTTTTGGTCCATTTTATTGCTAGTCTGTCCACATCTCCAAAGCTCAAAATCCTCTGTTCCAAATTGTGATGTCATGAAGTGGTAGCAAAAGGAAAATAAATTTGCTTCTTCAGTTCAGAACTGAAGAAGCAGCTCGGATGAGCTGCGAAACGTATTCAACCAAATAACCTTTGTCCAGTCAACAAATTTATTTTCCTTTTGCCATGGATTCTACCTGGACGACTGAGGGATGAAGTGGTAGTTTTTCAAGTTAATAGCTTCTTTTTACCTTTAGTTCAGTAGAAATAGGTGATTCCGAGTATAGAACTACCCAAATGATTCTGGTGGAGGTGTATGCAGTTGAAAAACACAGTGGAGCACTTCCTGTATTACCACATGACATCACAAGGTAGAACGGAGTGTTTCTGTTCGGGAGAAGAACTCTAAATATGCAACATTTGTGTGTTAAACATGTGTGAAAGAAACAAAACACAACTCCAGGTGCAACTCCACAACAACTAGCATGCTAACACCAGCCTACTTCCTGGTTCATGGCTGACAAAACACTTTAGACTTAATTAGATACAGACGGCACACAATTTTTATTTAATTAATTATGTGAAAAAAAACAACAACTAACTATTACAGACTGTTTAAAGATGCACTGTGTAACTTTTCATTTGGGGATCCATCACCTTTTTGTTTCTATAGATATGTTCACTGCTCTGCTCCGAATGTTCCATAATATGACATAACGGATGCACCTTGCATGTTTTCAATTGGAGGTGGTTTTATAGCTCAAAATTACTCATACAAACAGGCTTTCTGAGTGTGAGCGGGGTCGCCTCTCCACGGATCTGACCTGAAACTTGGTCTGGTTTGGTCTCCATAATGATACAAAGGTTTAATGTCATACTGTGAAACCTTTCAAACAAAGCAATAGCATCTTCATGGAGAAAATCAAGCAGCAAACTCTCCACCAGAAAAGACACAATGCAACTTTAATTTATTTAGATATTACGATGAGATTTTTTAGTGCCATCTTCCCCGTCCTTCTTGTTCTTTACCCCAGATTCTATTCATTTTGGTAGTGATTTAAAATGGCTCCTGCCCCCCTCGGTCTCCTCAGATAAAAGCCTATCTCTGATCAGGTTACATGAAGCAGGTTAGTTCCACAAATGTGATCAAAACGATAAAAACAGCAGCCGCAAAACAGCTTCAACTGAATTAGAGCGAATCAGATCTCACACACTCCTCAGGCCATCGCTGTATTGGAGATGTGTGAAGTTACAGACTGAATACCCCAAAAAAAGGAAAGTATAGATCGACATTTGAATGAAATATGGTTCAGAGTGGGTTTTATGCTATGAAAAACTCATCAAATTGGAAATAAATCAATAAAAAATGAAGTTTGGATTTGGAGAGAGGCCATTTCTGAATATTACAGTCTGATTTCAAGCAGTGGATATTGTAAAATAAGAACATTTGGTGCAGGGCAAGAAAGAGGATTCAGCGTTCCAAAATTAACTTTTAAATTGACTAAGACACACATACTGTTTCAGAGATAGAAGAAATATTTTAGAATTTTACTCGACAAAAATTTCAGAACTATTCACTCAATAATTTATATTTCTAAAAAAAATTTTGTAGAAAGTTTGAATGAACTAAATAGACCTGCAGCTAAAAAAAAGTACAAGTAAGGACTAAACCCGGTCTAAACTGGGTCCAAACAAGATTTAATCCAGGACTAAAACCAGGTCAAAACCGAGACTGAACCAGGTCTAAATTGGGGCTAAACAAAATGTAATACAAGACTAAACCAGGATTAAACCAGGACTGAACCAGGTTGAAAACTGGTCTAAACAAGATCTAATCCAGGTCTAAAATGGGACAAAATCAGGTTTAAACTGTGTTTAAACCAGGACTAAACCAGGTCTAAACTGGGACAAAATCAGGTGTAAACCAGGTCTAAAACAGGACTAAATAAAATCTAATCCAGGACTAATCCAGGTCTAAACCGGGACTAAATCAGGTTTAAACTGGGTCTAAAGCAGGATTTAACAAAATCTAATCCAAGACAAAACCAGGTCTACACGGGACTAAATCAGGCTTAAACCAGGTCTAAACAAGATCTAGTCCAGTACTAAACCAGGTCGAAACTGGGACTAAATCAGGTTTAAACTGGGTCTAAACCGGGACTAAATCAGGTTTAAACTGGGTCTAAACCGGGAATAAATCAGATTTAAACTTTGTATAAACCAGGACAAAAAAAGATCTAATCCAGGACTATCTAAACCCGGTCTTAAAGAGAAACTAAATCAACCAGCCTCCAACCACCAACTCTCCCGCACATGCACTTTCATAGTAATGTGGGTGAAGTGTCTAAGGACACGACGACACCACTGGTGCCCCACTGTGGCTCCTGATATTCCCAGAGTTCTCCCATCTAACTAACCAGGCCCCGTTTAGCTTTGACAAGGAGGTATGGCCACACAATGTCTCTGATTGGATATAAGTGTCTTTCCTTGGCAGTTGCTTCTCCGTGATTCTCGTCCAACAAAACGCCTTTTAAAATGTACAGGCAATATCATTCAGTCTCGTGTTTTTACGAGAAACTATTTCTTGAACTTGGAGATATAACAGTACAGCTTTTTGTTACTCCAACCACCAAAAATACAAGCAGTAAAACACAAAGTACATCACCATTTGCTTTGAAATGTTGAGAATCGCCCACAAACCCCAAGACAATCTGTTGAAGAGTCCAGTCCAGATTTGTGTAGAACCACTCTCCGGTCTCAAAACTGTGTTCCTAACCCCGCACTGAACTTCTGCAATGTTTAAAACAGGAGCGAGCCGAACGAGGCGGTTTCCAAGACAACCGCTGCTAATTAACGAGAAAAACACAGGAAGAGAAGAGAAACAAGTGACATAATTTAGGGTTTATCTGCGGTTTAATTACAGCTATGGAAAAAGAGGGGAGACAGAACCGAGGTCCGCCCCTGTCATTCACCGAGGAGAGAGGGAGGAGAGCAAAAGGGGGGAGAGACGAGGAGAGGTGCAAAAGAATATGAGGTTCGACAGGGTCCAGTCTACGCCAATTTACTTTTTGTGGAAAGGGAGAGGAGAGGTGAGAGAAGGGAAAAGGGGGACGGAGGGAGGAAAAAGAGAGGTGGAAGGGTGAGAAAGAACCGATGTCCAACCCTCCTATTATATATATTAACTGTCTGTGGAGAGGAAGGGAGGAGAGTGAAGGAGGAGAGAGGAGAGGAGGAGGTTAGAGGAGAGAAGGAGAGAGGAGGAGAGAAGGAGAGAGGAGGAGAGGCGTAAAAGAACATGAGGTTTGGCCAATTTATTTTTTTGTGGAGAGAGATTGGAGAGGGAGATAGAGCAGGGAGACAGGGAGAAAGATATTCAATGTCTATAGAGAAGGAGAGAGGAAGGAGAGAGAGAAATGGAGAGAATGAAGAAAAAGCGAGAGACAGCGAGGGAGAGGAAGAAGGAGAGAGGAGGATGAAGACAGAGAGAGGAAAATGACGAGAGCAGAATGAGGGGGAATAGAGAGAAGAAAATGAAGAGATATAGAGAGAGAAAAGAAAAGATAGAGGAAGAGAGAAAGGAAGATGAAGAAAGAGAGGAAGACAGAGAGAGGAAAATGAAGAGAGGAGAATGAGGGGGGAATAGAGTGAGAGAGGAAAATGAAGAGAGAGAAGAATAAAGAGAAAGTGGGAAAGAAGAGAGAGAGGAGAATGAAGAGATAGAGAGAGAGAATGAAAAGATAGAGGATGAGAGAGGAAGATGAAGAAAGAGAGGAAGAGAGAGAGGAGAATGAAGAGAAGAGAAATGGGAATGAGAGAGAGAGGGAGATGAAGAGAGAGAGAGGTAAATGAAGAGAGAGATGAAGAGAGAAGAGAGAATGAAGAGAGAAATATATGTAGAAAGAGGGGAAATGAAGAGAGGGGAAATGAAGAGAGAGAGAGAATGAAGAGAGAGAGAGAAAATGAAGAGAGAGAGAAAGGAAGAGGGAGATACAAATGAAGAGAGAGAGGAAAATTAAGAGAGACAGAAAAATGAAGTGAGGGAGATGAAGGAGAATGAAGAGAGGGGAATCGAGGAAGGAGAGAGAGAACTGAAGTCCATCCCTCTTATTCACTGTCTGTGGAGAAAGGAGGAGGAGGAACAGGGAAGGAGGAGGGAGGAAAGAGAAAGAGTTTAGGGAAGAGAGAGGGAGGGAGAGAGAGGTGAAAAAGCA
>KN495871.1:0-18953 GCA_000787155.1 Scartelaos histophorus
TGAATTGAATTGAATTGAAAGGTAGCACAAATTCAGCCAGTCAGATCTGGTAGAGTCTGGCTTAAAACTCACTTCGTTTAGTTTTGTACTATGTTTTAAAATGGACAGAAGTTGTGTAAAGGGTTAAACAATTATCGTCAATCAAAGGGTTGACAAAGCACATGCTGTCACTGTGTCCTTGAACAAAACTTTTTACAGTTTTTGTCTACACCAGATTAAGGAATTGCATCCAGAAAAAATCTCTTTAGCACTACAGTTCAAACCTGACCTTGAAAGACACATTCTTACAACTTCTTTTGATTGTACGTTTTATTATGTGTGATGGGGTAAAGAGTGGGATGAGACATTCAAAGTGTGGGAGGATCCATGACCTCTTCAACCTCTTCTGACCAGTGATGGGCCTGGGTAATACTTTGACTGTAGACCAGGCGTATGGAACAGCAGAGGCTGTAGTGCGTGCTGTTGTGTCCTTTAGCCAAGACACTTCCCTGAGCTTGCCTCCAGTGTTTAGGTACAGTTAATGAGAGGCCATTTGTGAGAGTGAATGTGAGGACACGGATGGAAATTAGCCCATGACTCTCAGTGTGTTTACAGCATGTATGTTTATTAGCACAACCCAACTAAATAAACTGATAATAATAACAACACTGGCACGCCATAAGAACCATTTTTGGTTTTAATAAGGCACAGCGCACAATGCAACCTTTCTGGGGCTTGCTTTACCGGGAATGTTCCACAGTATGGCTTTGAACTTTGCATGTATTCAGGGACCAAAAAAACCGCCCTGGATTTCCCCCCCAAAAATCGTCCCCACTGGCGGACGGCCATTCTGGACATTTCCAGAACGTACAGATTGCCAGTCCGCCCCTGCATGTATTTACTTACAGGTTGCCAAAAGAAACATTGAGACCCATGCAAAACAAACAATCTCACTGCGAGCGAGGGTCGCCTTTCCACAGAACTGGCCAGTAACTTAACCAAAAAAGCCTTGCCATATTTGCACCACCCGTCCAGCTGCTTATTAGCCTCTCTGCCCCCACTGCCCCCTCTGCTGGGCACGGCTGTATGTTTGTGTGCATCACTAATGTTTGACCAGCACATGGCACAGCTGCTGCTCCACACTCCAACAGCCTCCAAACCCGGCTACGCTATTTTAGGACACAATGCTATCGCCGTGGTAATTGGCCACACTACCACTCACCATCAGCCCAGTGTCTCAGTTTCTCAGTATATGGTTTAAACCTAAAACGACTCTGATCTGCATCCTCGCTACCTAAACCCCAGCCCCTGCAGCCAGTCTGAGTCTGTCAAAAGAGAACGATGTATAAAATGTATTCATAAGGGACTACTTTATAGACTGTCTGTATATCTCACTTGTTTGGGTGCCAGAGGAACAGTGCTGCTGAGGTGGCACGGATTGGGCAACTCAAATCTGGCAGGGCCTTTCATAAAAACACTGTTAAGTTTTGCAATACATTTTAAAGGTAGGGCAGGAGTTGCTGTCATTTTTTCTTTGAGCAAAACGTTAGATATCTTCAGGTTAAGGAAGGGAATCCAACGTAACATCACTGCAGTTTTACTTTCTGCAAGTTAAACCCTATAAAGGACCATTTCATCGCCTCTCCACTTGTTTGATATGGAGATTTTTAATATAAGATCCCGTGAATGTCTCCGTCTAAAAGCTGTCCGCACAAACTGAAATGGGAAAAAAGCAGTTTTTGTCTCCCACAAATGGAATGCATTTCAAGGACACGTAAAACTAGATACACAAGTTCCACTGCTGCATTTTAATAATTTGGTGATAAAAATGTATAATCACGCCTGCACCTGTTTCAGATGTTTTAAATGGATCTGTGTGTTTGTTCTTTTTGAGTTTTGCTTTTGATGAATGAAAAGTTTTGTAAAATGAGTAATAGTTTTGGTTACTTTTTCTACTGTGATAAAGTCTACAAGTCACAGTGTTGATAATATTCTCAGTATTTCTTGCACCCTTCCTTCATGTTTGATTTTGTTTTTCCTCCTTTTTGCATCTGTTCTTGTTTTTTTGTTAGTTTAATGTTTTGCCCTTCCAATTACATCCATTTTAAATTATAAATCAGTTGTTACAGTTACTTCTTAAAGGATCCATATTACACTATTACACTTTCTGATCTATGTTATAATGTTTTATACACTTAAACCCTGCATATCTGGACTAAATTCCTCGCTGTTACCTTGAACGCTACCACTATATGACATCACAAGGTGGGACAGAGCATTTCGAGCTTTGGGATTGTAGACAGATGAAAAATAAAGGGTTACTCAAACATGTATGAATGAAAAATACACAACTCTGGGTATGTTTATGCTAAGATTACAACATTATAACATGGCTTAAAGCTCATGAGAATCAATTTTGTGTAATTTAAGTGACTTGAGTAGTACTTTTTTTGAGTCATTACTTGGACTACCACTTTGTTCCTCTTGAATAATATTATTTAGAAGTAACATTACTCTTAATTGAGTATAATTTTTGGCTAGCTCACCCACCTTTGAGCAAGAGCACCATCTTTAAGTACTGTACCAGGAATGTGTCCACTTTGGGATTCCTCACTGGATGCCCTGTTATTCCACTGACTGACTGTGCGGTTACGGCCTGTTTAAACTCGATATCTTAAGAAAGCACTGCCTCCGCCACAGCCACACAAGTATATATCCCGAGTAGATTTGGGAGATCAAATCCAACAGGCAGATAGGGAGACCTTTACTTAAGAGAGCTAAGAGAGCTCTCAGCGGCCCAGGAAGCAAGCGGTACTGACAGAGGGCAAATGAAAACAAATTAATTCAGTCAAGGCTGCGGTTTAGCTTGTGTGTGTGCGTGTATGTGTGTGTGTGTGTGTGTGTGTGTGTGTGTGTGCGTGTGTGCGTGTGTGTGTGTGTGTGTGTGTGCACTAGCCAGATCATGACCAAAAGAGCTGCTCATGACCACTGACACAGGAGAGGAAATGAGGGTGTCTGTACTCTCTGGAGATCTCTTTTGGCTTGGGCTCTGGTGGGAGGGGCTTATGTGCACGTTGCCACGCCCCCCTTACTGTTATAGGGTCTGTCGTCGAATACGGTGGTGTTGGGATGCCTCTGGGTGGTGCTGTGTGTGGAGAAGAGATTATTACTTGTGCAAATGTAAGGAGAGTAAGGTATAGACGGAGTAGGAGAAATTATAGAAAATGCAAAAGTTGTCACGCTAAAAAGGCGGTCTGTCCAGGCTGGTTTCACAACGTTTTGTTTAGAATTGGCATGCCTTTGCTCATGACCTAACTTTCAACGCTTATAAAGTTTTGTCTCAGTATTTGACCATCCTTTAATGTAGCTTTGAAGTGACGTAACAGAGCCATGCATTGTTCAGGTTACCAGGAGATGATGCACTTTTTTGCATATAATAAAACATATTAACTGATATACATATATGAAAGTAAACTTGGAGTGTTCATCTACAAACACAAAGGTTGGATTCCAGCTTCAACTTGTGTATCCTTGTGTGTCCCTACATTATTTATCTATTTATTTATGTTTTAGAAAGGAGTTAAAGGTTTCACATGTACCATTTTTGAACCCATGGCCCATGTGTCAGTGGCATTGACAGTCAGAAGTGCAGTATATGTAAGGATAAGCCAATTGTTCATCTTGTTTTCATTTGATCTGAAATGTATATACCTGACCTGCTTTTTCTTTCGCTGTTGTTCAGTGTAGTGCAGACAGAAGCTAAGTGCACATCACCACCACCACCACCACCACCACCTCCCCTCACATCTGCGTCTGTGCCAGGCATGTGACCAGCAGCTGGACTGGTGTCACACTGGTGGTGCCAGTAGCCGTGGTCCACTTTCCCTTCTGCCTATCTCTCTCTCTCTATATATATATAAATGTATACTATATATACTTCTATCACACATTTGTACTTTTTTAAAGGTGCAGGGTTCATGTAACTTGGTCTGGTTTATTCCAATAACATCTTCATGGAGAAAAGCACAGACCGACCGTCCACAGAAACGCACACAAACACAATGCAACTTTAGAAATAAAATACTTAAATGTACTTAAAAAGGCACAATGTAATGTTTCCATACAGGGAAATGATTGTTTTGTCTGTATGGCAATCACTTGTCTATCTCCATGGAGATAAACAGGTTGCACTCACAGACCATATTACAGGTTAGTTTTATGAAGAGGTGAGCCAGCTTACTGTAAGTGTGCATCATGTTCTTCAGTGCCAGACACCTGGAATTTAAATGCATTGTTTAATGCCATAGTGTGGAGCATTGCAAGGGAATAAAAAACAAGCAGGTGTCAGATACTCTACCAGAAGAATTGCACCTTTTTTATTTTATTTAGTTGAATATTTTTTTATTATCACATTCAAAATTATCTGCAATCAAAATTACCAATATCACTCAAACTTATTTGCTGGTTTTGCCATAAAGAACTAAAATGTTATGGGTCATTCCTTGTGAAATTAACATTAAAGGTCCTATCTTATATAAACAAAAGTGCACATTGGTCTCTGCCCTTTGTCACCAGTTCTGTTCATTGTATGTAAAAGTGGTCTAGTGAACTTTAAGCCATCTCATAATGTTGTAACATAATCAAAAACATACCTGGAGTATTTCATTCACATGTCTGAGTAATTCTTTATTATTAGTCTGTCTTCATCTCCTAAATTCAGAATGCTCTGTTCCACCAAGCAATGCCATGTAATAGTTTGCAAGTTCAAGGTTTAGTTGCAAGGCTTATTTTAGGAGAGATGGGCAATTCTAGGCCTGAAATTATCCAAATGATTCTCGTGAAGTTGCAATGAGTTTAAAAACACAGTGGAGAACTTGATATCACAAGATATAACTAAGTAAATATTTAGGATTTGTGTGTTAAATGTGAATGAAAGAAACAAAACTCCAAGTATGTTTTGATGCGGAAACAACATTATAACATAGATCAGAAAGTAGCGTAATATGAGTAATATGAGTAATTTTTTGATGAGAAAAAATTGTATTAACATGAAGCAGCTCCAAATCAGCAAATAAATCCAAACTTAACAAACTTCTCAGATCAAGATAAACTTTGTGATCTTGAGTCATTCTTACTCATGTGGAATAACCCATTTTACAAGGCTGCAGAGATGGCCTGCAAAGATAAACATGGGCCAGTGCATTTCTTGTATTCAGCCCATAGATGTAACACAAGGCTCCCCTGTCCTTGAGTCGCTTGTTACAAATAGCCGGCATAATTCCCACAGGCTCGCAGATAATTCACTGATAATTTAAAGCACTGTGTTGCGATCTCCTTCTGCGCACACACATACACACAAAAAAACACCACATTCTTTTGTTGTTTTCTCATTGTCAGCTTTGCGCTCCTGAATTGACGCTAACCCAGTAAAACGTTGCCTTTGTGCGCGGTAACTGGAGATTGTCGCTACGAGTGTACATTGATAGCGTAGCACTTTTGTAGCCTTTATTTAGCGTTTAGCTCCTCCTTTCACGTCCCATTATCTATCGATTTAAGAAAGTGCTCACCGAATCGGGTCAAGGAGCTCGCCAATTGTACGCCCCGAGCACTCCCGGGCAAGGTTTAAGAAAAATGACAATTTCAGTGGGAGCTACAAGCGTTTTTGTACCGGTAATAAGACTATGTAAGAGTGGAGTGAATGTAATTTTCTTGGGCCCACAGTAAAGAAGAGCATTTTCTGTACCAGGGCACCATAAAAAGATTAATTTTAGTGGTAGTCGTCTCACTGGGGAGCCAGTGTAATCCCATGGAGCATTAAAGAGGAAGAGCAGAGGGAGGAGGAGGAGTGGACAAGACTTAAGAGTTCTGTTATGTGATCGCAAGTGACTGGAAGTCCCTCCAGTGAGGTTACATACTGTATAAATGCAGTGGTTAAAGGGGCCGTATTATGGGAAATGATCATTAAAACATTGACTTGGAGTTGTGTTAGTAGCATTTTTGTATGTAATCTTCCCAAATTTAAGATTTTTTTATTAGAATTTTCATTTTGTGACATTATTAGTTGGTAATCCTGGCTTCTTTATGATTGTAAAGTCTGTACACCAGAGGTTTCCAACCTTTGAGGTTCTTAACCAAAGAAAAATGTCAGACAACCTTTTTCTCCGGTGAGGTTCTTAACCAAAGAAAAATGTCAGAGATCTATTCATTTTTGTGGTCACAAGAAATGTAGTAAATATAAGAACCAATATACGAACCAATATAATATAAGAACGGCCTAAGATGGTGCTGTTTGTTGCCTATAAAAAAGGTGCTTCACATTACAGTAATCACTCGCTGATAACATACTATTGTAGCCACACCTGCCACACCTGGGGTGGAGGTGGAAGTGAGGCTGCCAATCTGCACTATACGGCTCTTTCAACCACACACACACACTGACACACACTGACACACACTGACACACACTGACACACTGCATTCATCATGGGTGACTTTCTTGCCTAAGAACACAATGACAGTTTGCACTTTGAGCCTCGGACTCGCAATCTCCCATCCAAGACTGACCAGGCCCAGCTTTGCTTTGCTTCTGAGATCTGACTAAATCTCACCCTGACATGCTGGTATTGCCACATAAAGTATAATCAACTTTTCCTCTTCTGTTCTAGAGATTTTCCTGCTTAGGTACAGGGTCTCCTCTTCCTCCGTTTTGGCCAATCGAGAGAATCTTCTAGGTTGGACTAGATTTCTATGAAAACTTCAGTAATGCTGTAACCATATTCTTCATGACCATCTTCAATAATCAGTAACTTCTTATGTTCTGATGAGAGGAGACTTGATTTACTTAACCATGCACAATCAAGTCTCAATGTGAACTATGCAACTGCAGATATATTTTCAACCAACAGCAGTATTTTAGCACTAAACCTTTCTAAAGCCAGACATTTAGAAGAACGGCGCTCCCATAATGAACGTAACACCCCCTGCAAAGGTTTTCACAGAGTCATAAGAAGTGTCTAAGAGCAGAGAGCGCTGGTCTTAAAGGGGAAGCGCACAGAGGAGTAATCACGTGTGTCCGCGCGAGGTCACCACTGGTCTGCAGCTTCTAATTATGTGCTAATAGCCACTGAGGAGGTCATTTGGAGCCATTAGCCAGCGCCTGTAGGTAGTTAACGGCCCACAGCATAACCCGGCCTCCTTAATGTTCCCTGCGAGCCCGTTAGCGCTCTGTCACCAGCCAGCTAGCTGCCTCGTTACCACCATTAGAAACCAATTGATAGGTAATAGTAAAATATGATGGCACACTATTCAGGAAATATGGACTCTGTTAGAAAGGTGAGGGACAGGAGACGGCGCTCGGAGTCTGCGGCAACTTGTGCAGGGCTCGGAGAGAGGGTTATCTTTGGAGGAAGAGAAGGAAGAGCTACGCAAAGTTACAAAGTTGGAATTTCAAGTTCATCTTTGCATAAATAATTGCTGTCCTTAAGTCAAAGGTGCACTATATGCCATTGCTCTGCCTAAAATGTTCCACAGTATGACATTAAACAGCTCTAACTTACATTTATTCAATTACAGGGGGTTTTATAGCTGAAAAATACCTAAAAAACAGGTGCTCTGACTGTAAGTGGGGTTCGCCTCTCCGCACATCTGACCTGTAACTTGATCTGGTTCAGTCTCCATGATGATAGAATGGTTTAATACTATGGTAATAATACCGTGAAACATTCCAGGCAAATAAATTACATCCCTTCACTAGAAAAATTAAACAATATATCTTTAAATGTCTGTGAAAAATATGCATGTATAAGCGACTAGGGTCAGTGGTGGAATAAAGTGGTTTACTTAAGTCAAAATTTCAGGTATTTGTACTAGATATTTGTACTTTCTACTTTCTACTTACTGAAAAGTAAAGTTAGAATTGTATAAGACCTGGTTATAAAGTGTATTTTTAACCTGTTCATAATTTGAGCAAAACTAAATATACAAAGAAAAATAGATTATTAATTCTATTGTTTCTGTTTAACAAAATTCTGCACAAATTTGTAACAAAATTTACTCATTTGAAACTTTATTAGATCTCAAAATATGTGCAAAATCCCTTTACATTTTACGTTTAAATACTTTTTTAAACAGGTACTTTAATGCTTAGATGCACTGTTTAACTTTTCTAGTATAGGTTGTTTTGTCTATCGGCGTTTGTCCACTGTGTTTTTAACTCCATAAATCTTCACTAGAATCATTTGAATAATTTGAATAATAATTTCAGTTCTTGAATTTCCAATCTCTACTGAACAAAAGATAAAAATTAAACTAGAAAATGTGTATAAATTAAACTAAACATGACTCCAGGTATATTTTTGAGGACGTAACAACATTTTAAAGCTCACAAGAATCCATTTAGTATAATACTGGACCTGAAATATTATACATTTTATACTTTTTTTAGGAAATTCGAATTAAATCTCCACATAACATAGCTTTCCACGTGGCTGTCCTTGCATTTAAGGACAGCCACGTCCTGTCCTTAAATGAAATCAGTATCAAAACACGCATATTGTGGCCTTACTGTGCCGCTCATTGTTCCTCCTCATTAGGGTCAGCTGGTTCCACTTAGATATATTTTATCCCAGACCTCTTCTTTCATATGATTTCAATTAAAATCAGAGCGTTATCAGTCAAAACCAGCGCACCTCCTGCTCCTCTGCCTTTCTCAGACCACTGCGAGCTCGATCCGCGGACACAGCCATACATCGCTCTCTAAAAAATCACCCTTTTTGTCTGTGATGAAATCTCTGCTCGGCCGCTCTAAATATTTACCGGACTCGTATTTGTATAAGCATTTTTATTAACGATGCTAGCTGACATACGGCTAGCCTCATTGACCCGGCCACTGTATAGCAATGTAGACGAGTGGTGTGTATGTCTATCTGAACATAAATGCATGAGAGATTGACGCCTTATTTAAGCCTCTGTCGCAACTTGAAACGCCAAATGGTTACAAATTCTCCAGTTTAATTTTTTTTTGTTCAAAGTTTACAGTCACGCAGGGTTCAGAGAATGTTTGAAATTGCGCTCACTCCCTTTTCATTAAAGCAGGATAGTCTGAAAACATTGGTTCATCAAAGGCGGCCTACAAATTAGACTTTGCGAAACTCAATTTGAAGTAAAGAAAAGCATTTTTTTTTTACAGAGAAGCAAGTCTGTGTGTGTGTGTGTGTGTGTGTGTGTGTGTGTGTGTGTGTGTGTGTGCGTGTGCGTGTGCGTGTGCGTGTGCGTGTGTGTTTGAATATATGGCTGTAGTACTGGTTTATTATTATACATTAAAGGACCCATATTACCCTATTTTCTGATCTATGTTATAATGTTTTTTCTGTATCAAAACCATATTTGGAGATGCATGTTGTTTCATTCACACATGTTTAATTCTTACGCTGTGTTCTTTTCTCAAACTGAAAATGCTATTCCACCTGCTGATGTCATTTGGAAATACAAGAAGTGCTCCCCTGTGTTTTTAAACTCAACATACCTTCACTAAAATCATTTGGATGGTTTCAGCCCTGGAATTGCCCATCTGTACTCGACTAAAGGTAGAAAACTAGTTGGAAACTAGAGCTTCATGACATCACAAGGTGAAACGGAGCATTCTGAGCCTGGGATATGCAGAGAGACTTATAATGCATCATAGTCATACTCAAACATGTGTGAATGAAACAAAACTGAACTCCAGGTATGTTTTTAATGAGGTAACAACATTATAACATGGTTTGAACACATTTGAATACATTTTGCGCAATATAAGACCGTTAAAAAATTAAGTGTTGACTTTAATTCAATTGCCACTGCGATGATTGCTAAAAACCTTGAAAAACATGAATTCTTACTGTTAGCGGGTTGCCTCTCCACAGATCTGACCTGTAAGTTAGCCTGGTGACATTAATGGAGAGATAACTTGAATGTCTGTGGAATATTTCAGACAAAGAAATCTCCGTGGGGTCAAGCAGGTGTCAACTATGATAAATAACTATGGTAAATAATATTAAATAAATGCATGCAAAAGTATTCAAAAAGTACTCCAAAATATTACTCAAGTGTACTTTAATAAATGTACATTTAGAAACCCTATTTGAAAATGTACTCAAGCAATCTCAGCTCCCCACACTGTGCAGCCTAATGCACCGTCTTCCCATCTCTCCATCAGTTGTTTGTACCCCCTCTCCAGCAGCTAAAACCTTGTATCACGTTGCGGTCTTGCTCTTAAGGTTGTTTTGTCTATCGGCTAATAGTGGAAATTAGCAGCGCGGCCTCATGGGACGTGAGCCGGGCATGTGTGAATGTGGGCGCGCCAGTCTGACAGATCTGGGGCTGCTGGAATAACATCTTCATATCAACAGTGGAGCCTCTGTGTTTTTTTAAATATGTTTTTGGATGCTCGCCATGAAACGCTAAGGGGGCAGGGAGCAGAGCCATCATAGCTAGGAGTTATAAGGGCGAGGGAGTGTGAGCATACCAGGACGGACAACCCAACTCCACAAATGAACCCGGACAACCGAACCTGGACAACCAAACCCGGACAACTGGACCTGACAACTGAACCTGGACAACCAAACCCGGACAACTGGACCTGACAACTGAACCTGGACAACCAAACCCGGACAACTGAACCTGACAACCGAAACTGGATAAGCAAACCCGGACAACTGAACGTGAACAACAGATCCCGGACAACCAACAACCCAATCCAGACAAGAGGAGATGATAACGGACCCGGACAATCAAATCTGACAACCAAACCCGGCAACTGAACCTAGACAACCGAACCAGGACAACCGAACCCAACAACTAAACCCAGACAGCCAAAGGTGGATAATCCAACAACAGAACTCTGACGACTGAACCTGGACAACCGAACCCAACAACCATACTCTGAAAACCCACAACTGAACCTTGACAACCAAACCCGGAGAACTGAACCTGACAACCAAAACTGGACAAGCAAACCCGAACAACTGAATGTGGACAACAGATCCTGGACAACCCAACCCAGATAAGAGGAGATGATAACCGAACCCGGAAACCAACCCGGACAACTGAACATGGACAACCGAACCAGGGCAACCCACCCCACTAACTGTACCAAGACAGCCGAACTTGGACAATCCAACAGCAGAACCCTGACGACCCAATCTGGAAAACTGAACCCGACAACCGAAGCTTGACATCCAAACCTGGACAAGTGAACCCATCAACCGAATCAAGACAGCCAAACTTGGACAATCCAACAACAGAACCCTGACGACAGAACCTGAAAAATTGAACCCGACAACTGAACCTTGACAGCCAAACCTGGACAAGCAAACTCAACAACTAAACCTGGACACGGAACCCGGATAACTCAACCCAACAACCAAACCAAGACAGCCAAACTTGGACACTCCAACAACAGAACCCTGACGACCGAACCTGGACAACCGAACCCAACAACCATACTCTGAAACCTGAACCTGACAACTGAACCTTGACAGCCAAACCTGGACAAGCGAACCCAATAACTAAACCCGGACACTGAGCCCGGACAACCCAACCCAACAAGCGAACCTGGTCACTGAACCCGGATAACTCAACCCGACAACCAAGACCCTGACAACCAAACCCCGACAACTGAACCCAACAACCAAACCTGACAATCAAACCTAAACAACCCAACCGGACAAACGAATCCCAACATCCTTTGACCCAACGAGAATATGTAATAGCAAAGACCTCCAAAAATATCTTCACATTAGAAACAGACAGACTGTAGCACTGGGCCTGTCATGATAAGTACTATATTGACTTGTCGCTTATTTATAGGGTGGGTTGTCCGTTTCGGTTGTGAAGTTTGGTTGTTCATCCTGGCAGGCTTAAACTCACTCAACCTTATTACTCCCAAGTTTGCTATGGCGGCTAATGATGCCTCTGCTCCCTGCCCCTTTGCATTTTGTGGCTAGCATCCAAGAGCGCTTCAAAACCATATGGCGATATAGTGCCAATG
Source organism: Scartelaos histophorus (assembly GCA_000787155.1). NCBI lineage: Eukaryota > Metazoa > Chordata > Actinopteri > Gobiiformes > Gobiidae > Scartelaos > Scartelaos histophorus. The sequence continues at coordinate 12,008 of KN495871.1, forward strand.
AGCAGCAAGGAAATTCTGTCCATTTTTACTTTATATTTCTTTAATGAAACGTAACTCTTTTTCTGACTGTTGAGCTATAAACTGAAATAAACTGAAAACTTATGGCCTTTTTTCCTCATAAAAAAAAAGAAAAAAAACAACTATGTAAGATGTGGTGCATTTTCAAACATCTGAAAGCTCTATTGTTTGTTTAACTCAAAGAAATGCGTTTGCCAGTCAGTGTCATTTTGAATATAAAAATACTTTCTTAAAATTACAGATAATAACATAACATTTATATTTCATTTAAAATGTGGATATGAGTCCTGCTCCCACTACATCATTTCCTCATATCCAGTGATGTAACAAATACTCAGTTTTGTTACTTAAGTAAAAGTACAGATACTGGAGCAAAAGAAAAAAAAAGTATACTTTAAGTAAAAATTTTAAAGTAATCATTTAAATATGTACTTAAAGAGTATTTCTAACGTCATTTGAAATTTATAATAAAGCGTCAAATGTAGTGATTTTGATGTTGATTTGTGTTAAATTTGGCTCATCAGAAACAACAGAATTTTTGTTTGCTCAAATTATGAAGCCCTCAGTCTTTTCAGTAGTTCTCACACAATAGAGAAAAAATACTTTTCAGTCAAAAAACTGCAGTTCAAAACTGTCATGGTAATGTATTGTTTTTTGTATATCAGTTGTACTATATGGGTGCCTTTATGATACTAGCACTAATAACATTACATTGCAGTATTTTTTAAGTTTGTGTACCAATGACATATAGAAAGGGATTACTTTTTAGAACTCTGCACATTTTCCTATAAAATTTGAATCTAGTTTTAGCACAGATAATATCCAACTAAACATGATAATGAGGAAATTAGGAAATATTTACTTGTCCCAGGATTATACATTTGAAAAATGTACAAATGGTTTTGATTTTAGAATTCAGCACACATTTTCAATTTTATTTTATTTTTTATTTTTTCACAAATGTTGATATTTAACACATGTGGAAAACACAAAAACCTGTCATATGCATTTTAAACAGTGTTCCTCATTACATAGATTCATTTTTAGAATTCAGCACAAATTGTCAACTTTTTTTTCCAACTTAAAAAAAAAATATTTTTAACAAATTTCCACTTGACTGACATAAAACTATGATAAATTTTGATATTTGTTTGATATTTGACACATGGAACAGTCCCACCAAACTTAAATTAATAATTAGAAAAACATAAAAACCTGACATATGCATTTAAACAGTGTTCCTCATTACATAGACACAGGTTTTTTTAGAATTCAACTTTATTTTTGACATTTTTTTCACAAATTTCCACTTCACTGATGTAAAATTACGATAAAACTATGATAAATATTTAGCACTACCCCTCCAACCCAAGTTATAATTAGAAAAACATGATTTTTAAAAAAAAAATATTGTCAATGTCAATGGCATAGATAGAGGAATTCCTTTTTAGAATTAAAACTTCTGTTATTTTCAACTTCACATTTCCATCTTTCGTCACAAAACATCTCTTACATGATTAATGTAAAACTATGATCAGTATTTACCACAAGTACAACTCCAGAGAACAAAGCAAAAAACTTGAAAACGTGCCTGTACTTTTTACTGCATTCACTGTCTCTGCTTTTCAGATACAGTTACATAGGTGATGACATTTCTTTTTAGATCTGAGTGTTATTTTCAACTTTATTTTTACACTTTTCTGCCAACAAACTGCTAATTGATTGCTGTAAAACTATGATAAATAGTAAACGTAATATATTTCCTATACTGTAACTACATACACTGCAAAAACTCCGATCCAACCAAGTTAAGATGACTTGAATTAAGTTACGTTTTTTCATGATGTTGCTTAAAAAAAAAAAAGACTTGTCAAGTTGAATCTACTCAATAAAGTAAAATGTTCTTAATTTAAGTCATTTTTACTTATTTAGATATTGCTTTTTGCAGTGTATTATGTACTTTAGATCATAAACGTATCTAGTACTGGGAAGTAACTGAATATTTGTGCCAAAAATACATGTTTGGAACACCAATTTTGAACTGTATTCAGGTACAGCTACTTTTACATTTAGTGGTATTTCAGAATATAGTTACTTTCCTAAATGAAAAGGAATAGAGGGAATACAATAAAAGGAACACTTCATCATGCAATTTTGGCTTTGATATGCAGGGTATTAGTGAGAGAAAAAAAGAAAACAGATTTTTTTATTTCTTATTTGATATAAATTAATCCATAATTGCAAAAACACTGCAAAAATGAATATCTGGCTAAGTTAAATTGACATTAATTAAGAACTTTGTTTGAGTAGATTCAGCTTGACAAGTAAAATGATCTTCCAATGGAACAAGTGTGTTTTCTTATGTCAAGCAGTGTTAGATCTTGTTTCTTATTTTAAGAGCAAAGAGGTGTTGTGTTTCTTATCTTAACTGTAGCAAGATGTATCTTCATATTTTAAGTACAAAAAGTCTTGTTCCATTGGTTGATCTTTTTACTTTGAAAGTGAAATTTAATGAAATCATAATAAAACTTTCTTTATTCAAGAAATCTTAACTTGGCTAGGTTTGCACTGACTAAAGATGTAATAGATATTGTCTAGTTTTACACTTTAATATAAAGCAACTCTATGTACTAGTAAAAGTATCCCAAGTATGCAGAACGCAGTACTCTGACTGGTCCAGGTATTATCATTATTATTATTATTATTATTATGCTTTGTTACTATAATATATTGTGATGTGTGATGTGTTCGAACAGTTTTCCTTGTGGATTAATAAAGGTAAGTCTAAATACATTTGAATTGCAGTATTCAGTATAATATTCTGTAACTAAATACATTTCCAAGTACAGTAGTTTTTGTGGTTTAAATCTGTTCTTGTGTTTGTGGCATAAGTTAGTTTCATTATTATTATTTATCATCCCAAATTCCTTCAGCATTATATTGTTCTTCGGAATTCAGAACCTCAGAATTTGTTATGGTGACGGGCCGATGTGGCACCTAAAAATACAAAAGAATCACTATTTTTGACTTAAATTGTAAACAGCAAGAAAATGGAGTAAAATGTTAACGTCATATTTCATTTTTAAAGGTAAAGCCAAACGAACAAACAGAAAAAAAACATGAATACCTCCACAGATATGACATGTAACTTGGCTTGGTAGTGTCATTTTGTTTTGTCTTCATGAAGATAAAATATGTTTTAGTTTTTTATTTTATCTTTCTGTCAAATTATGGCCTTTTTCACATAAACACAAGTTACATGTTTTATAAGTTTGTATTTTTTTTTTTATTAACCCTCCAAAATATACAAAAGAGTCACTATTTTTGACTTAAAATGTAACCAGCAAAAATATCAAGTCCATTTTAACTTCATATTTCTTCTTTAAAGGTGCATTGTGTAGCTTTTGAGGTATTGGATCTGTCATTTGATTTTCTTCTATGAGGATTTCACTGCTTTGCCTAAAATGTTCCACAGTAGCTTTAACCTTTACATAACTTCTGCATTTGATCAGTGAAGGATGAAGTACTCGATTTTGTTGAGTAAAAGTACAGATACAAGGGCAAACAGTTAGTCAAGTAAAAGTTTCACATGAAAAAATCTCCTTAAGTAAAAGTATTAAAGTACCTGTTTAAACATGTAGTTAAAGAGTAAAAACTAAAAGCATTTTGTAGAGATTTTTAGACAAAATTCTGCTGATTCTTAAGTGATTATTTCAAATTTTGTCTCACCATCTTTGTGTTTTTATGTGTTTGGTTTGCTCAAAGTTGGAACAAAAGCGCAAATTCAATGTGCTGAAAGAATAAAGTCCATAAAGAAAAGTACTTTTTAATGCAGATTTACAATGCAGTGGAGTAGAAAGTATAGATATTTGCTCTCAGATGTTGTGCAGTAAAAGTATACACTAAGCAGAGTACAAATACCTAAGATTTGTACTTAAGCATTATAGTTTTACTTTTGTACTTCGTCACTTTCCTGCTTGGCGATGTCACTTTTAATTTTCTTTTTTCTGAATTTTTTTCTGAATTTTTTTAATGCAAAAAGTCAAATGTCGGCCCTTTTTTTAAACAAAAGTTGCAATTTGATAAACGTAGATTTCCTGAAACTATCTTGCACATCTTCATTCTGTCTCGTCTCCTTGTGGAATGCGGCGTGCACATACATTATGACGGACAGCGGCTAACCCCGTCCTCAAACTTATTGTTGCAGATTTCCATGCTTACCTCCATATGGCCACTTCCTTTGGACCTGTTTTCTCCATCCTCGCTGCTTTGTGGACCTGTCAGCAGATAAAGAATCACCCCGCTCGGTTATAACAAGTTCAAAAAGGAGCCGAAGACGCGCTGGTGCCCCATGGAAAATCGGCCAAAAGGGACTCCCCTACTGCTAGCTGCTATCGCTCCCATAGACATAGTTGCGTTATTGATGGCGGATGGTTATGCTAATTTTGTTTTTAATACATTTTTTTTTTTTTAGAATTTTTTCACCAGAAGCTAAGGTTAAAAGAAGAAAAGGAGAAGAGGGAAATAACATAGGCGCTGAAAAACAATTGTTATATTAAAAAGTTATATTCACATGACAGAAATGGCCCTTTCCTGAATAGCCTTAGAATGATCTTGAGCTGTATCAGAACAAGAATAAGGCCACATAAACTTGTATACGCCCACAAATCACTATGGATACCTGGCCCGCTGAGGGAGTACACAGATATAAGACCACACGGTAACATAAAATAAAGTACTGCGATTTAATGTTGAAAATTACATTCTAAAGTTGCCTCCATAGGGTTATACAGGACAATACAAGAGCTGGTTTATAAAAATACATTTATCTCATGTGGGCATAAGGATTAAAAAAGTACAACCTACACACAGCAAAGTTTACAATCAAGATTTTGGCATAACATATAGAATAACTTTTTAATATCTTAATTCCAAGTCTGATTTTTTTTTAAGTTTTAACAATAAATTTGGTGGAATTGTAATTTTTTGGCAAATTTTCAGTCAAATATTTACTCAAATAACACACAAAATCAACTATTTACTATCTAATATGTCAACAAAAACATACATTTATAATCTATTGACTAAAGAAAAAGTGGTTTTAATCATCAGTATTGGGTATTGAGTCCTTAATACTGAAATCAAGTTTGACATTTTTAGGAATTTTAGTGTTGTATATTGTGACAAAAAACACCACAGTTGAACGATTTGTCACAAGTTTTGACTCCATATACAAACAACAGTGAAATCCTTAATTATCTTTCATTTTCATTTGTCGCTCCAGTGCACATTTTTGGATTTTAAAGGCACACTGCGTAACTTTTCTTGCTGCCTGCTTGTTCCCATAGAGATATTATTGCATCGTCTGAAATGTTCCACAGTGTGACATGTTAAAATGAAGTCAATGTGACATAATTGGCCATATTATAAAAGCACTTTGCACAAATAGTACATTTTTGAGAGTATAGTATACTTACGATGTGAGTATCTTTGAAGAAAATAGATATTTAGAAAAAAAAAAATTATGCAGTCTATATGCAAATAAATTGATCTAAATGAGGAGCTAAAACAGTGATAGTAAATACTTAGCAAAGTGCAAAATGTATCTGTATCACTTTATTAGTCCAGTCCTGATTTCATCTCTGTCAACGGGTTATTTAAGGGAAGTTCGGTGCAAAATGCTTTTTCTTTCTTTTTTTTTCTTTTTTATCTCAAATTTTTTATTATTATTATTTTTTTAAATTTATGATAACTTTATTTTTTGTTTTGGATGCACTGGTATTCCTTATCCAAAATCTGAACCAGTGAGAATGTAAAACAAAAATGCAATGTTGAAGTTTACAAAACAGCTCATTTTGGTATTAATGTTTCCTGGCAAAAAAAACAAAATAAATAAACTAATAAATAAATAAAATAAAGTAACTTGGATACTGCTACTACTACTACTATTACTACTACTACTTCTACTAAGATACTACTAAAGTTAAGATGTTTGAGAAATGTTCATAATATACATTCTATATGATATGCTCTGTAACATAGATCTTGCCTTGACTTTAACCAGTATAATACTAAGTGAACTCTTTTAATATATTTTCAAAGTTGATAAAATAAAAAAATAAAAAATCATGTATATTTTAAGTATTTAGTATTTTTTTGGTCAAAAAGAAAGAAAGAAAGAAAAACAAACATAAATTCAGAAGAAGCTCTCTGCGTAGGCTACATGCAGTTACAACAAAGCGGTGATTACGTCTGGCATTTTCAAGATATGTTGCTGAGACCACCCAGTGCGCCATATTACCTTTATCTAATTAAATCTTTACAAAATATGGAGGTAAAAGCGTTGAAAGAGCGATTATGTTACAGAAACCGTACATTAATTTTATTTTTATAACACAAAAATGCAAAATAAGCATGACACTGTATAGGTTTTGTATAGGTTTAGACAAAAGTTATGAAATGATTTGGACACAGTAGCTTACACATTATGGTATATTATAATAGCAAAGACAAAACTATATAAAGGCTCATAATGGATTCTAAATAAGTAGCAAAAATAACAAGAGACTGGTGTCAAACAAATAAATGTATATGTATAAGTAAAAAGAAAATGCAGACATATAGTAATACAAATATATCTCAGTGGCTTTACGGATGTAATCTAGCCTCATAATAAATCATAAATAAAAAACAAAAAGATTAAATGTGCACTTTTTATTATAGAAGCATCACAATCTGTGCTGGCTTAAACGCAATTATTTAAACAAAACAACAAAACATGGTGCTTTGATGAAACGTGTTGGTGTATTGATGTAAATAGGGTCCGGCTGTACCGTGGCGTAAGGTGCAGACACTCTTGAGCCCCAGATGGAGTGTCATGTGCTCGGTGTCAGACAGTGACCAGTGCCCCCTCCCTCCCTCCTCCATC